>JAPFFP010104776.1:0-19303 GCA_026153255.1 Solanum medicagineum
TAAAACACTTGAGAGACAAGAAACATGGCAAGAAAAACTCTCAAGTGGTAGGATGCCCCACCCACTCCAAAAAGGCAGTGTAGTGCCCTCACTACACCATAACACGAATAAATGAACAGATAGGGGATAAAACATACTAAGGACGCCCTAGGCATTAGTAGTGTTAGTGGGACCAGACCCTTATGGTAGGTCTCTATTAGCAAATGTAGCACCAGGTCCAAAGGTGCTATTGGATGCTCTTACCCATTTCGCCTCTCTTGCTAGCCGTTCTTGTTCTGCCTGTCCGGCTATTGCTAGGCGCTAGGCCCTACTGGCCTCGCGTATCTACCGCTCTTATTCTTTAGGTGGGTCACGGGGAGGACTACTTTGGTGGTCACGCCAGTTACCCTTGTCTTTCCTCCTAGGTTGATCAGTAGGTGGCGCGGGTGCATCAGATGGGGTGGGCGGAACGCCCCACATCTCATCTAGAACAGACACCATGGGAGCATTGAACAGGCTCATCCAAGATTTCAAATGTTAGGCCGGTGCAGGGTCCTGGTATTGTGCAGTCAGTTGAGCAATCTGGGCTTTCATATCATTTACCGTCTAAACCAGATTTTGCATTTCATCATCGGACGTACTCCCAAACATGTTATGGAAGTATCTCTCCAAAGTGGCAACTTGGCCCTGCAAGGTGGTGATTTGGCTTAGAAGAACTTTGTTACGTTGGTCCACCACCCGTTGTGAGTGAGACTGGACCATATGCAGAATCCTTTCTACTATCTATTCTACGATGGCATGCGTCTGCTGCTGGTTTGCCACCATTCTGTCCAAGAACTCATAGGAGCATATGTATACCTTGCTGTACCAGAGGAGCTGCACCACTACCTTCAGGCCGCTCAGAAGCCGTGCCTGATTGTGGGGCGGTGGCGTAGTCCTCAAATGGCAAGGGCTACTGTAGAGGTGCTGAGGGGAAGTTTGTTAGGCCTTCTAGGGAACGTGTTCTTCTCTTCATAAGAGGGTTTTGGACATCCTTAATCAGAGCAATGTTGGCCATGCCCTTGGGAGCTAATTTCTTGTCCAAAAAGTGAGTAGTAGGAACATCGGCTAGTTTGCAAAGGTCACGAACCAAACATGGGAAGGGCATGCTAGCTCTCTCAGATAAGGCCTGGTCCCATATCTCAAAGGTAAGGATTCATTCCACATTGACACCGTACTTGGATATCAGGCATGTTACCAAAGAGGCATGCGAAGGTTGGAGTAGATTGTCATTTTCTGTGGGTCGCAACCTAGCTCACACCACCGACCACCAAAATTTTTGCAGTAAATGTCAGAGACACTTTGGAGATAGGATACTTGGGGTTTGTAACCCAAGGTGCTGCCGACCCTTGACAACTCATTCGGCAATCCATCACAATAGTTCAAGATGAAGACTTGGACATCTGACCCTCATCCATAATCCGCAAGTGTCTATCCATGAATTGGCCATCTGGAGGAGCTTGGTAATCTAGCCCAAACAGGAATTGGTTGATGATGTTTTCCTTAAATATTTACTCGTGTACCACACACCATCACATATGACCGTGGGGACATAGAAAGTGCAACCTATTTCTTCACCTTCCTAGACTGGGTACCCTCTATAGAGTTCAATAGACTAGCAACATAATTAGAATAGAACTCCTCAACTATGGCGGGCCCATAGTACCAAGGTGGTTGCGCCATCTAACCGAACTTGTGTGATTTAAAAGTATCTCTGGTTTCTGGAATGCCGTCAAGTTTGTTCTTGAGGACTTGAACCTCCGGGATGATCGGTCGTTGTTGGAAGCCCTTGGAACCCTTTGTAAGCCCGTGGGTGTAATTTATCCTCTGCTCTTGGGACTGTCCACTGATCCCATGGCATTTTTGGGATCCGTCGTCCAGGAGACTGCAAAATGTATAGCCTCATCAACACTGCCCCAGAGTTCGATCTCATCTGCCTACTCCTTAGTGTCGTGACCCTCAGTCTCCAGAGTTTGCACCTGCTTTTCCTGGTCCAAAGTATCCTTCTCTTGTTTCGGGGCATCCACCTCCTCCGTCATTCCCATAGAAGGAGCCCCCTCCTCATACTGAGGAGCTCTGCGTCGGTCTGCTGCATAGGCCCGTGTTATATGAAGGGAGTGGGGGGAGACATTGCCCTTATACCAAACTTTGTACCCACTGGAGGAGTCATCACCGGAGTCACCCTTAGCTTGATGGCTAGATGAAATAGTTGGGGTGTCATGGAGGCGTGACACAGGCTTGTCCCTATCACTATGCCTGATTAAGCTGCGGCATAGATGCACAATACTTGCAAGTGCCACAATTGAATACAATTTGTTAGAAATTGTTGCACAAGTAGGTTGACGCACTAACGAGTACTCAGATTTCCCCTGTGCCATAAAAGTGACAATAAACCTTAAGAGTGACATCACCCGGTCTATCATACGGCCATCACACTTAAAAACATATATGAAATAAAATTAAAAATCAACTTAAGTTATATAATACAGGTGGTACAATGTCAAAGGCACCCTACATGGTCCGTGTAATGAGATACGGTCCGTGAAAGGGGCCGTAGGAAGGTACTTGGGGCGATTGACTCACTGATGACACGTCACAGGCCGTTACACGATCCGTTAAATGTGACACGGTCTATGAAAATGGCCATGAGAACCCCCTTAACCGACTTTCAACTCATCATGCACGCACATGAGTTCATGCAATTTCACCTTGCCTAATTATGATTCCATCAGCACAAAAGCATATACAAGTCGATTTCCCCAAAAGTTATGTCAAAAATCAACAAAAATCCTAACTTTCATGGTTAAGACCTTAAGAACTCAACAATGGTGGTTTTCACTACCATATGCATACCCAACATCAAGAATAAGTATTATGATGCATTAAACTAAGAAAGAAACTATGTAGAACTAAGATCTACACATGCATACACCAAAATCTATAGTAGAAGATAAAGAAACTAAAGTCTTACTTGATGAGAAACAATGGAGAAGAAGACTTGCTTGAAAACATAGAGACCCACACTTAGATTACGCTACGAATCGTGAAGTAGACTCACAAACCATCACAAAGAAGATTGTAATTTGTTGGGGTTTTAAGAGAGAAGGTGTGAGATAGGGAGAAAGAGCCGTGAAGTAGAGAGAGTGGTAAATTTTGGGAATGAGTTGTTAGGACAAAAGAAATGGTTTAAAAAAAACCTTGGTCAATCGTTTTTGACTGATCAACCTCACCGCACGGGTGGCCTCATGGGCTGTCACACGTGGACCGTCCGTTGGCCCAACCTTGACAAAATTTTATAACTTACCTGGCTATGCGTGCATTAGTGCACCCTGACGACGCATCTCACGGTTCGTTAAATGTTGTACGGTCCATGTGGGCTAGCTATGTCTCAACACTTAGCGAATGATGCAACAAAATTTCCCTTGGCCCTTCGTATACGCCGCATGTGGAGCCACACAGCTTGTGGGAATAGTGACGGGCCGTGTAAGGATTTGTGAGGTGACACTTGCCAATTTTTGACACTTCCATGGTACATGCGCACAACCTTCAGACGGCTTTTCTCACGAGCCGTTGAACGGTACACGACCCGTGTATGGTGGCCATTTGTCAACACTTGGAAATTTTTGGCTCAACTTAAATGGGGCGTTTCGGCCTCAAGACATATCTTCCACCATATGGTGCCCTCACGAACTCCAAAATAGCACATATACTCACCTAGCAATACAAATCAAAAATAACAAAATGCATGACATATAAATTAATGCTTTTTTTACTAGTACAATGCATAGGTTGCCTCCCATGAAGCACTTGATTTAACGTCACGGCACGACACACAATCCTTGACTACTCAGACTTCATCAAGGAACAAGACCTCAATCACTTGATGCTTCTTCTCTTGCACCCAAGTATTGCTTCAATCTCTGCCCATTTACCTTGAACCTATCTCTATTTTCTGCTTCTAGCTCAATTTTCCCATGGCGAAACACCTGGATAATCGTGTACAGGGCAAACCACCTTGACTTGAGCTTAACTGGGAACAACCTCAGTCTGGAGTTGTATAGAAACACTTTGTCACCAGCCTTCAAACACTAGTTGCCAATATGCTTGTTATGCTGGATCTTCATCTTTTTTTGTACAATGTTGCACCTTCATATGCTTGGAGGCGAAATGCATCCAACTCATTAAGCTGGTCAAGTCTCAAGTCAGTAGCCGCGTCCTAATTCATGTTGAGCTTCTTCAAAGCCCAAAACGCCTTGTGCTCCAACTCCACGGGTAGATAGTAGGCTTTACCAAACACCAATTGATACAGGGATATACCAATGGGAGTCTATAAGTTGTTCTGTAAGCCCAAAGTGCATCATCTAGCTTCCTCGCCCAATCAGTATTGGTGGCATTCACAGACTTGGTCAGGATCTCCTTGATCTCTCTATTTGACTCTTCAACTTGTCCACTCGTCTGCGGGAGATAGGGTGTGGCTACTTTGTGCTGTCTTACTCCATATTTTGCTAGCAAAACATGGAAAGCCTTGTTACAGAAGTGAGAACCCCCATCATTGATGATAGTTCTGAGTGTCCCAAATCTGGAAACGATGTTCCACTTTAGAAACTGGACAATACTCTTACTCTCATTGTTCAGAAATACAACAGCCACTACCCATTTGGAGACATAGTCCACTGCCACCAGGATACACTTCATTCCATACGAACTCACAAATGGGCCCATGAAGTTAATGCCCCAGACGACAAACATCTGTACCTCAAGAATCGGGGTTATGGGTAGCTCATGGCCTTTGAGATGTTGCCTTGTTGTTGGCACTAATCACAACCAAGTACCAAGTCGTGGGCATCTTTATAGATGGTGGGCCAATAGTATCCGCATTGGAGAATCTTCTTCGTCGTTCTGGCCCCAGGCCTCCAAGATACTCAACATCTCCGCTTCTGGAATGCACCGCCTGATAACCCCATCAGCACATGTTCGGAACAAGTACGGGTTATTCTAGAAGTACTTGTGCACATCAAAAGAAACTTTTTTTTCTGGTGAGGGTTAAGGCCCTCTGGCATAATATCGGTCACCAGAAAGTTAGCAAAATCAGCAAACCAAGGAAATAAGGTCAACAAAAGCTGCCAATACCTGCTCATCGGGAAAGGAATCATCGAAATGCAACCAATCCTTCAGTCTTGACTCATCCTCCAATCTGGACAAGTGGTCTGCCAATTGATTCTCAAATCCTTTTCTGTCTAGAACCTCAAAGTCAAACTCCTGCAGTAGGAGAATCCATCTGATCAACCTTGGCTTAGCATCTTTCTTTGCCATAAGGTATCTCAAGGCTGCATGGCCGGTGTGCACTATCGATTTGGTGCCCAATAGGTAAGCCCTGAACTTGTTGAATGCATATACCACAACCAACAATTCCTGCTTAGTCAATGTATTATTCTTTTGAGCATCATTGAGGGTTTTGCTGGCGTAGTAGATGGGGTGGAAAATCTTGTTGTGCTTCATCTGAGCAAAACATCCATAGCAACTTCGCTTGCATCACACACACCTCAAAGGGGCCAGTCCAGTCAAGTGCAACCACCACGGGTGTAGAAATCAACTTTTGCTTCAGGGTTTCCAAGGCATGCTTACAGCTATCATCAAAATGAAACTTTGTATCCTTATCCAATAGCTTGCCCAGCAGATGTGCAATATTAGAGAAGTCTTTTATAAATTGGTGATAGAAGCCTACATGCTAAGGAAACTCCGGACCCCCTTCACAGATATAAGAGGTGGTAGTTTCTCAATCACCTCGATCTTTGCTTTATCTACTTCTATACCCTTCTCAGAAATCTTATGGCCAAGAACTATCCTCTCCTTGACCATGAAGTGGCATTTCTCCCAATTTAGCACCAAGTTAGCCTTCTCATAATGTTGTAGTGCCCTGCTAAGATTCAACAGAGATGTATAGAAGGAGTCACACACTACAGAGAAGTCATCCTTAAATATGGGGCTATAGAGATCTGATTGTATCTTGAGTACCCATCTAAGAAGTAGTACCACCCTCTACCTGCCAACTTGTCTGACATCTGGTCCATGAAAGGCATAAGCAAATGGTACTTCAAGTTCCATTTATTCAACTTTCTGTAGTCCATGCACACTCACCATCCAGTCACAGGTCTCAAGGACCCAACTCATTTTGTCATTAGCCACCACTATCATGTCCCCTTTCATCGGGACACACAGAACAGGACCGACCCATTTGCTATCAGAAATAGGGTATATTACCCCAACGTTTAGCCACTTGATGATCTCCTTTTTCACCACCTCTTGCATAGGTGGGTTTAGCCTGTGTTGGTGCTCAATACTGGGCACACAGTTATCCTCCAGTTTGATCTTGTGTCCATATCCCTAGAGGAAACCCTATAATATCTGCAATGGTCCAACTAGTAGCTCTCTTGAACTTTTGGAGGACCCCCAACAATGCCTCCACTTGGTTTTCCTGGAAGAGTGTTGTCAGTGCCCAAAAATATATACCTTAAGTGTTGGGGTAGCTCCTTGAGCTCCACAGCTGGAGGCTCCTCGATGGAAGGTTTAGCTGGCAGTGTAGATCCGTTCTGCATGTCTAAGTCCAACTTTCTGGGGACAAATGATTTGGTTCCCCTACCTTGCAATGCATTCATGGTGTCTGCATGCCCATTAATACCATTCTCTGGAAAGTTCATCAACACCGCCGCTAGTGTGTCTACACTTATTATTTCCTCAAGTAGGATCTCAGAAAGGCAGTACTCTTCCACATCTAAGATAGACATCACAACCACCCCTTTAGGTCTCTTCATTGCAACACACACACTGAATTTCATCTCTTTAGTATTCAGTCTAAAAGTTAGCTCCCCCAGCTCTACATCTACCAATGCTTGCTAGTAGCCAGAAATGGTCTCCCAAGGATGATGGGATCCTCAAAATCCACCTTACAGTCCAGAATGGCAAAGTCCGCAGGAAAGATGAACCTGCTCACACGGACCAACACATCACATAGAATCCCCACGGGCTGCTTCACCAATCTGTCTGCCATGAGCAATCGCATTGTAGTGGGCATAGGAGGTCCTAAGCCAGTTGCTTATAAACTGCCAGCGACATCAAGTTAATGCTGGCACTTAGATCACAGAGAGCTCTTGCAAAGTCAAATACTCCAATGGTACATGGGATAGTGAAGGCTCTTGGATCTTCTTTCTTTTCCATAAGAGATCTTGTGGCAATGGCACTATAGTGGTAGAGATTGTTTGTCAGCTCGATCATGGCTATCCTCTTCTTAGTCACTAAGTCTTTCATAAACTTAGCGTAGCCCGACATCTGCTCAAGTGCCTCAACTAGAGGAATGTTCACTGATATCTCTTTTGACATGGACAAGAACTTCTGAAACTTGCCATCCTCAAACTTCTTTTGCAACCTATGAGGGAATGGTGGTGGTGGATTAGGAATGGTTGGCAGAGGTTGAGTCACTGCTGGTGTCACCTCAGGATCTTTATCAACCTTAGGCTCTGCTGGTGTCACCTTAGCTTCTTCACTCAAATCATCAACATGCACCTCCACGGGGTCAGGCATCTTGCCTCTAGCTTCATCCAAACCAGTATTATTGGGTACAATAGGTTCAAAAAGTACCTTATTGCTCCTCATGGTTACTACCATGCAATGACCATCATTTTTTGGATCCTTAATAGTGTTACTAGGAAGTGACCCCATTTTTCTTTGTATTATTGATGCTAAAAATTGCCCAATATGTTGCTCCAGTTGCTTGATTGAGGAGGAATGTGAGTTGACCAACTATCGGATATTGGACATCTCCCTTTTATATTTCGCATCCCTACCTTGGTGGACTCAACTTTGTCAAGAGCCTTTGCCATCATCTCTTCTAATTTTGAGTTTCCACCACTATCATTTTGATTCTCATGGTTCCTACAGCCATCTCTGTTCTGCTATTTTCCTTGATAGTTCTGATCACGACCATAGTTCCGACCTTGATTACCGGTGTTGAATGGTCGGTAACCCCCTGGCTGCCTAAGCAGTTTTCCTCCTTATCGTAATTATAACTTTGATCTCGTACCTGGTCATTATGTCTACAACTTTTACCTTTTCTGCGCCTTTGTTTAAGAACCTCTTTGCCAGCAAGTCTAATTGGATCTTCATGTGGACTATGTATTGATCCCGTTGCTCCTCCTTCCCTCGCTGTTGCAGTCATCTCAAAGATAAGCCTCGAACAGTCTCCATCTCTAGCGTATCATACCCTGTTGTTTTTGGCTACCTAATCTAAGATCATCACTATGTTTGGGAAAGTCCTAGACATATATGATACCCCACAAGTAGAATCAATGATTGGCTTTGTCACAAAGGTGCAGGACTTGTAGAAGACTGCCTTTAAGTGCTCATCTTGAGGAAATGATCTGGGCACTGCTTAAGCTTCTGCCTGAATCTCTCTCAAGTCTCATGTAGTGCTTCATATGGCAGTTGCTGTGAGACCAAATATCATCTATTATTTTCATTTGTCTTGATATGGGAAGAATATCTCCAAGAATGCCTCCTTTAACTCTCCCTAAGTACGGATGGAATCATGTGGAAGCTCATTCAGCCACTTGGTCGCCGCACCAGAAAGAGACAATGGGAATAAATGCAACCTAATTGCTTGCTGACTGACCCCTGGAATCTCAGACGATTGACATGTTGCCAAAAGGTTTAGGACATACTGATTTGCATCCTCAGTAGCTGCTCCGCTGAACAACCCCTTCAATTGTAGCATTTGCAGCATAGTACTAGTGATAGTAAACTTAACACCTGCGGGCAGTGGGGGAAGTACAATTGCCCAGTAGTTCCATCACCCTTATCATCATCAATCACTGCTTGGGGCTGTTGAGGTCCTGGGCCACGTGCACCGGGCAGCGACACCTGTCTAAGTGGTGCTATCTGTGGTACCTCATTGCTAACATTTTCATCATCACCTAGACCATCATTTCCCCCACCTACAGGATACATGACCAACTCTCTCCATCTAGCAGCTATGCATTCTTGAGGTATTCATTCTGCGAATTGACTTACTAAGCTCGGGGTTGTAGGTAACAAGTGCTTCACCCTTGGTTCGTGTGTGTGGCATGCAATGTTGGCTCCCTACCAAGAAACAAAAACAAGAAACAAGTGAAATTAGGGACTAGTATTACCAACTGAAAAGTGCAACTAATAGACTATTACTTCGCCGTATTCCTTAGCAACGGCTCCAAAATTTGATGCGCCCAAATTTACACTCCAAAAGGAATAGTAAAGCGGTCGTTGATCAAATGTAGATCTCAACCAGAGTTGAGGTCGATCCCACAGAGAATGCGTGAGAATAAATCTATTAGCATCATTTTTCAGATGTGATATCTATTTCCGAAACAAAAATGCATAAAGTAAATATGGGGATTTTGTTTTTTATAAACTATCTTACTAAAAGAAAGTAACAAATGAGTGCAAAGACAACTGGATTTTAGACGATTAATTCAATGCTAGGATGGTTTTCCCTATGACATCTAATGCGATAGCCAAAGCTAGAGGTAGAATCGTTTATGATTACGTATACAAGATCTAACAAGTTAGGTAACATCTAATTCACCTCTCGATCCTTATTACATGCATATCATTTATCACCTTTCAGTTTGAGAATGTATGCTGACTAACCTTTGTTGTCAATCTTAGAATACTTTCAACTTTCGGTCTCAAGTACTTAGACTAGGTTAAAAGTCCGAATGTCCATCGTAGAAGTCTTTTCCTAATGAAAACATCCCTTTCGGACATCTAAATGAATAAAGGCTTACCCTAATGCGTCGACTCATTAAGGAAGAAATTATAATGAAGATTACTACAATATATATGCTAATCAATCCCATGATTTACCCCATATTCGTCTATCTTATCGATTTGTCATGGTTCCCACAATGGTTGCTATGGATTTAGCCTAGCATGTTCACGAAAGATAACCCACAATAATTAATAGATTCATAATGAAGAACTTACTGTTGAAGAATTAGAGAATCCGCAGATCACAATCTTGAATAAGATAGTAGAAATCCACATGATTAAATGGAATTACAAGCCAAGTAGTTTTTCTTGTGTTTTCTATCTACAATCATCCAAGACTCAGTAAAAAAGAAATAAAAATACTATTTATATGCAAAGAAAACCTGATCCGAGTTAAAATAGGAAAAACCACGTCGGCATGGGCACGGGCCACCACACGGCCCGTATGATAGTAGACGGACGGTCAAATAGTCTATGTGATTGTAATTGACTTCAATCCCACTGTTGCTTCATGCGCCAGTAGACAATCCGTGTGAGGATCAACGTTCCGTGAAATGGACCATCCAAATTATCTTAAAATTTTTTTGCTCAAGTCATCCTCACTCCCCCATGTCACAAATCGTGGTTGGTCACACGGTCCATTACATGCTCTGTCTGGCTCCACTTAATGCCTTTTTATTATTTTTGAACGGTGATGGACATTCACGTCACTTGACGACGCATGGGACGGTTCGTTCCAAGTCCTACGGCCCATGAAGGGTGCCGTGGGACGTGCCTTCGGCAAATTTCTCCATCTTCCTGCATAGACTCCTTGTTGTTGACCCAAGTGTGAGGCCACGGTGAGTCTTACGGACCATGTGATGGCACACGAGTCGTGTAGGAACCCATGTGCGCTCACTTGGTTCCATTTTTTCTTCTTATGCTCATTCTTAAGCTCTTTTTCATCCCTTTTCCTATAATTCACCTATTTCTCCATGTCTTAGTCATTTTTCCTTAAAAATCACAAAAACAAACATCAAAATAACAATTTTTCTTGAGAATAGGCAAAAATCCTTTGTTTAAAGCATTATAAGAGTCATATTTCTATGACTCATCATATAGTGTGTCATGTAATTTTCGGGCATTATTCAAAATATTTTTGGGCCAGCGCAATGCAAATTTTAGGGCACATGCAATTTCTTGGGCCAATATTATGCAGATCCGGGCACATGTAATTTTCAGGCCAATATCATGCAAAAATGCAATTTTCAAGGTATGAAATACAAATTTTAGGGCACATGCAATTTCTTGGGCCAATATTATGTAGATCCAGGCACTTGCAATTTCCTTGAGCCAATGCAATGTAATGAAAAATATTATGCAAGATTCGAGCACATACAATCTTTCAGGCCAATATTATGATGATTTGGGCACAATGTATAATATTATGCAAAATTCGAGCACATGCAATCTTTCGAGTCAATATTATTCAAATTTGGGCACATGTAATGTAATTCTCAAGCCAATGCAATGTAATTTAGATATTATGCAAGATTCAGGCACGTGCAATCTTTCGGGCCAATAATATGCAAATTCGAGCACATGCAATGCAATTTTCGAGCCAATGCAACAAAGCATAGAGTAATATTTCGTCTTACAAGACTGTCTTTTGCTCGAACAATGCTGGAACGTGTGCTTGTCTTTTCTGCATTCAAATAAAAATTCACAGTTTATAAGTAGGGGAAGGTTGATCGTCCCTTCGCCGAGGCCATTATGCTCCATCTGTTGCTAATGCCTAGACCCTTTGGGCAAAATGGTATAACATTTGAATTTTTGAAAGTAGTGTGTGTGTGTATATATATATATATGTATGTATGTATGTATGTACATATGTATATTCAAAATCCAATTGTGGAGGCATCTTCGGACTACCCAGTGTAGAATTACGACTTTGTTTTGTGAGATTTGTACTATTTGTTGTGAATTTTTAAGCTCGTCTCAAAACTTCTGCCCCAATTATCTTATTTAGTGGAGTATGCTCTTGAAATAATTTTTTGAGGTCCTTTCAAAAACTTCTGCCCCAATTTAGGATTTAGGGCAAAAATAAAGAATTTATTATGATAAGACGGAACTCCATAGGAGCGCCTACGTATCCCTCTTGAACGAGAATCGAGTTTACGTACTTCCAAATACAAAGAGCATAAGATAAAATCTAAATGTATTTTCTCTCTGCAACATCAAAATTGATAGGTCTGGGCCAGATTTCACCATCCATTTCTGCGAGTATAAGTTCTCCTCTAGTCAAGACACGATGGACCATGTACGGACCTTGCCAGTTTGGTGCGAACTTGCCCTTGGCCTCATCTTGATTTGGAAAGATTTGCTTCAAGACTAACTGTGTAGGCAAGAAGTACCTCGGTCTGACCTTTTTGTAAAATGCTCGTATCATTCTATTATGATAAAGTTGTTCGTGACAGATGGCATTAATCCTTCTTCCGTCAATCAGCGCCAATTGTTCAAACCTGCTTCGTACTCATTCAGAGTCACTCAACGCTGCTTCTTGAATGATTCTTAGAGATGATATCTCAACCTCAGAAGGAATTACAACTTTGCTACCATATACCAAAAAGTAGGGTGTTGCTCCAATAGAGGTCTGAATGGTAGTATGATACCCCAATAGCAAAAATGGTAGCTTCTCATATCATTGCCTATGATTGTCAACCATTTTCCTTAATATACTTTTGATGTCTTATTCGCAGCTTCTACCACTCCATTCATTTGGGGTCTATATGCGGTGAAATTCAAATGGTTGATCTTGAATTGATCACAGGCTTCCCCTATCAGACCGCTATTGAGATTGGCGCCATTAGCCGTGATGATTGTCTCGAGCAATCTAAATCTACAAATGATGTTATTCTTCACAAAACCATCGACAACCTTCTTGGTGATAGATTTGTGAGATGTGCTTCAAACTATTTGGTGAAGTAGTCAATTGCCATGAGAATAAATCGTTGTCCATTTGATGTTGCTGGCTTGATGGGACCAATGACATCCATGCCCAATCTGCAAAAGGGCAGGGTGAGTTAGTGACATGGAGTTCGTCGGGAGAAACTTGGATCATGTCTGCATGGGTCTGGCATTGATGACATTTTTGAACATAGCGAATGCAGTCGGTCTCCATGGTCAACCTAAAATAACCAGACCTGAGGATATTTTTTGCAAGGGTGAAGCCGTTCATGTGAGGACCAGATACTCATGTGTGGATCTCCTCCACAAGTTTGGATGCCTCCTTAGCTCCAACGCACCTCAGCAAACCCAGATCAAGAGTCCTCCTATATAGGATTTCTCCGTTTAAGAAGAATTGATTCGCTAGCCTCCTAATTGTGCATTTTTGGACTTTTGCTACATCCTCTGGGTAACTAACACTCTTTATGTATCCCTAGATATCATCGTACCATGGCTTCCCATTTGGTTCCTCTTCAACATGAAAGCATTATGCAGGCTGCTCATATATATGAAAGTGGATGGGATCAATTTAATTCTGATCAGGGTGCCGGATCATAGAAGATAGTGGGGCTAAGGCGTCTATAAACTCATTCCGGATTCATGGGATATGTTTGAATTCCACCTTAGTAAATCTTTTGCAAAGCTTTTGGACGCAGTCCAAATATAGTGGAAGCTTTCGATTTCTTGCCGCCCACTCACCTTGTAGCTGGCAAATTAATAAATTTGAATCCCTTATTACCAAAATATCTTGGACATCCAAATGGATTGCTAATCAGAGACCAAAGATGCAAGCCTCATATTCAACCATGTTGTTGGAGCAATGAAATCTGAGCTTTGCTGATGCCGGATAGTGTTGACTTGTTGGTGAGACCAAAACAACCTCAATGCCTGATCCATTGAGATTCTTTGCTCCTTCAAAGAACATCCTGCAACCATTGTATTCTTCAAAGATGTCTTCTCCTACGGAGGCTATTTCTTCATCATGAGAATAAGTTTTCAGAGGCTTGTATTCTTCATCTGCAGGGTTTTCTGCTAGATGATCATGTGCTTTCACCATTTTGTTGTGATATAGACTATGTCGAATTCACTCAGCAATATCTACCATTTGGCCAATTTAGCTGTGGGCATGGGTTTTTGAAAAATATACTTCACAAGATCCATCCTTAAGATCAAATATGTCGTATATGCTGAAGGATAATGTCGCAAATTCTAGGTCACCAAAGTCAAAGCACAGCAAATGCGCTAGAGCAAGGAATATCAAGCTCCATACGATGTAAACTTCTTACTCATATAGTAGATAGCTTGCTCTTTCCTTCCTGTTTCATCATGTTGACTCAGAATGCACCCAAAAGCATTATCCATGATAGATTGGTATAGTAGCAAGGCCGACCAGACTCAGGAGGAACTAGCATCAGAGGGTTGGACAAATAGTCCTTGATCTTGTCAAATGCTTCTTGTCATTCTGGTATCTATTTGATAGCAGCGTCCTTCTTTGGTAGCTTAAGGATTGGCTCAAAAATGATGGTGGACTGGGTTATGAAAGGACTTATATAGTTGAGTCTGCCCAAGAAACTCATCGCTTCTTTCTTGCTTTTCAGAGGAGGAGATCACGGATGGCCTTTATTTTCATTAGATCCTACTTTATACCTTGATGACTGACAATAAAACTCAAAAGCTTCCCTAGTAGGAACCCCAAAAGCATACTTTGCAGTATTCAACTTCAAGTTGTATCTTCGTAGCCTATTGAAAAATTTCTAAAGATCAATCAAATGGTCACATCCCTTCCTTGATTTGATGATGACATCATCCACATAGACCTCAATTTCTTTATGGTTTATGTCATGGAATAAAGTGGTCATTGCTCTCATGAAGGTAGCCCCAAAATTCTTCAATCCGAATGGCATCATTTTGTAATTGTAAACACCCCAAGGTGTAATGAAGGTCGTTTTCTCAGCATCATCCTCATGCATCTTGATCTAATTTTAGCTAGCAATACAATCTATAAATGACTGTGTTTTATGCTTAGCACAGTTGTCTATTACAATATTTGGAAGTGGAAAATCATCTTTAGGACTAGCCTTGTTGAGGTCTCGATCATCCACGCAGACTCTAACTTTACAATCTTTCTTAGATACGGGCACAATGTTAACGAGCCAGGTCAGATACTTGGTTACTTGAAGAATTCCTGCCTCCAATTGCTTTGATCCTTCTTCCTTTAGTTTTTAAACTCAGATCAGGCTTGTATTTTCTAAGTTTCTTCTTTACCAGTAGGCAGGATGGATCAGTAGGCAATCGATGAGCTACTATTGAAGTGCTCAATCCTATCATATATGCATAGGACCAAACAAAGATATCCTTGTTCTTTTTCAGGAATTGGATGTAGTCCCTTTTCTTTACCTTGGACATGTGAACGTTGATTCGTGTTCTTGAATCATTTTAGAATCACCTAGACTTACCACTTCTGTTTCTTCCAGATTTACTTTAGGCTTTACCTCAAATTCCTCAATCTTTCTAGCAACTTCTTCATACTCTTTATTTTCATCCACCATCTTTGTCTATGTTATGTTATGTTTTGTAGTCTCATTATGTGTCACAGTCTCAGATTCAACATTATTAAAAGTAATTTTTCTGAAAGAAACAACAAAGTAAAATGACATAACATCAACAATAAGTAAATGAAAATTTTATTATTTTGAAAGGCTTAGCCAAAATCCGAGTTTATTATAATGCTGAAATAGGCAAAACATTAAAATCGGAATTAAAAACTCTTTATTTTGAAAAACATAAAGAAAAATTCTAATTTTCCATCGCTACCCAAGTGCCCAACGTGGTTTGGATGGGGTAGTGGTCCAGCTGGTGATGATGGTCTCCCTGGCCTTTCTTTACATTGGGGCTTTCTCCTCCTCCTCCTCCTCATTGATTATGACATTACAACTTCTTTCTTCGACCTTTGACAAGGACAAACCTTGCAACCCATTTAGCAAATCTTTTGGTATCATTATTCATGAACCCAGCAGTTCAAAAAGCCTGATGCGAGAATGGTACAGGACTTAGCAAGGGATAATAACTCCCAGCTGGAAGGGGTTCCCAATCAAGATATTTTTCCGCAGTATAAGCATACCCAAAACCAAATGTGGTCAAATGACGTAGCGACTTTATGGGCTCAGCGATCCCTTGCAATCTGGCTCCTAGACCCTTTCCTGGTTCATGACCTAAATTCAGCATCACATTCATCATGCCAAATGGCTCTGCTTCTTTTTCTACCAATTCTGTTACCTCTTCCTTTTCTTCTTCCAACTCTTTTTTAGCTCCGAGAGGAGAATCCTCTGTTATGAAGCTCCTCATACTTTCTAGCACGTCCTCTTTTTCATCTAGACCGCTTACGAGGGACCCAATGGATTGAAAAGTTTAATATAATGATGGCAGAGGATGTTGCAGCTCGAAGTCCAATGCCCCCATTCTCATGGGCACTTCTCCTTCATAACCCAAATCGGTTGTATCATTTTTGAAATGCTGAGAGATTGGTTCGGGCATACCTTGAAGTCTAGCCTCCAACCTTTTACCTAGTTCATAACCTAACCAAAGTAGCATGCTTAAAATCATTTGGCTATACCATGGTTTCGGCTCAATATCTCCTATCGATTCCACAGTGTAGAACATTTCCCCGTCTATATGGCCCTTCCATTTAGTAGCATAGACGGGATGCCCTTTCTCACTATGCACCACTACCTCTTCATGCTCCTATTTGAACTTTAGGGATTGATGAAGGTTGGATGGCACTACTCTATCCATGTGAATCCACGGACGTCCGAGTGATAGGTTGTAAGAAGCAGGAATATCAATAACTTGGAATGCAACAGGGAAGGTTTGTTGGACCGATAGTCATGTCCAGGGTGATCTCTCCTATAGTATCTCTTTGAGATCCATCGAAGGCCTTAAAGTTCATCTTATAAGTTTGGCTAGAACATAGACCTTGTTCAACACTCTTATCAAGGCCTTTTGGGGAAGTGATGAAGTCTGCAGGAGGGACAAGATAGAGATTTGAGCAGGTACCATACTCAGCTGCTCATTACTTGAATTCTATTTAGCATGTATTTTCTTCCACACACCACTCTCTTCTACTTCTATGACCAGAGCTTGGTCTTGCTCGAGCTTCCTTGAGTCATGTGTTCTAAAGTAGTATATATACTTTCGGAGCGGGTTACCCCCCGGGCAACATCAGCTTCTTCCACAATTTTTTTTTCTTGTCATAGCTCAAAGGAATGGTGTGAGTGTCAAAGCTTTCTTGAGGGGCTATTTGACTATAAAAGGAGTCTTGGGCGCAACAACTTCTACCTCAATTGGTTTGTGCCCTTGTACCACAAAAGGTGTATTAGTTACCACAACAACCAACTCATATCACTCTTCCAACCATATGGATCGTTTCAAATTTGGTAATTCTCTTACTTCCAGCATGTTCACCTGGTGATTAGGAAGTGGGTTATAGGACGCATTAGGTGCAGGTTCCTTGAGTTGGATGGTCTTAGTATCTATGAGTTTTTAGATCTTGTCTTGTAGGGATTGACAAGCCTCTGTGTCATGTACTTTCATCCCCGAATGATAGGCATACACCTTGTTAGGATCATACCACTTGGCTTGGGTATCTACAGGTAAAATGGGGATTGATGTGACATAAACTACTTTTTTTAGTCTCTCATAGAGTTGGGCAGTAGGTTCGACTATAGGAGTGTAGCTTTTTGTAGGTCACTTATCGAAGTTAGGATGGTTTCTGTAAATTGGTTGTTGAGGAGATAGTGATCGTGGTGGAGTAGCTTGGTAGTATACTGGCTGGGTGTTATAAACAGGATATGTGGGTTGTTGGTACTGTGGAGGGAGAGCTTGGTAAGGAGTATATGTTGGATAAGGGGGGGGGTGAGAAATAGGGTAAGGTGATGTAGAATAATGAGGGAGAGGTAAGGTTGGAGTTTGTGGTTTGATGGGGTTTTTTATGCACCAGTATGATTGCACCCACTTCCTTCTTCTTGTGATTCTTAGGCATGCTTCCAAATTGTAGTGACATGTTGGTGGCCTGTACAATTTCCAAGTTGATGATGGTACCATTCTTAATACCTTCTTCAATCCTCTGACCTAACATGATGATGTCAGTAAAACTTTTCTCCACGATGAAATAATCTTTCATTTCAGACTCATCCATGGGAGGCCTGGCTCTATTAGCCTCAGACCTCCACCTTACGACATAGTCCCTAAATGTCTCACTAGGCTTCTTCTTCAGATTCTGGATAGAGAACCAACCGAGTGCATTTTCTTTGTTGAACCCAAATCGATCCATAAAATCGAAAGCGATCCCTACCCAACTTAACCATTTGAGGGCGTCTTGGTCAATGTACCAGGTCAGGACTTCCCCTATAAGACTTCTTACAAACAGTTTCATTCTAATTCTTTCATCTCTTCCAACCCCAGCAAGCTTGTCACAATACATGGCAAGTAGGGTTTATGATCGCATATACTGTTGAATAGCTCAAACTTGGGTAGTTTGTATCCTTCGGGCAATTCCACATTAGGATGTATACATAAATCTTCGTAGTTAAAATCAACTACCCTTTTACTTTCTTCAACCTGCTGCAAGCTATTGGTAAAACTATCCAATTTCTTGGCTATAGGTTTAATCAACATATCATTTTAGGAGGATTTTGATTCGTGGTACTCATGGGTATAAGGGGTGGCTTCGACATATATAGGATTTTGGTAATGGTTTCTAGGAGCGTGAGCATAGGATGTGTTGATGGTGGAATTAGAAAGTATGATTGGGATGTAGTTAGCATTTTGAGCGTATAATGTTGGCTCAGAAGGGCCTGAATGGTATGGGTTTTGTAAGTGATGGATAGGAAGTTGAACATTTGTAGGTGGCATACTGGTGGGGTTTGGTTGTATTTGGGAAGTAGGTTGCACAAATTGGGGTATGGCTTGGGTAGTAGTGACTTGTTCTTCCATGTTATCCCCAAAAAGGGTGCCAAGTGAAATGGATAGTTTAGCTAGATTTCGCATGTTAGCCATTTCTTCTTCAAGTTCTAAAATCTTCCATTCCAATCTCAAAACCAACTCAGTGGATTGAGCCCCTCTATCGAAGTTTTCGTTGTTGTTGTTGTCATCAGCTATCTTACCTTTCCTTTTTTTGTTCAAACTTTGGAGTGGTGGAGGAGGAGGAGGAGGAGGAGGAGCCCCTTTTGATCTTTTGTAATAGGCCAGAATGTGTGAACAGATCAACCTTAGGAAAGGGGGAAAAATCAACAAAACCTTGTTAGAGGTTAGGATATAGCAACAATAAACACGTATTTTAACAAAACAATCGCCATAAAATGCAAGGGACCTCATTAAGCCATAGATAAGCCTAATACGACAAGTAAGTGGTTCATGATAGCTAATCCAAACCTTAAATTGTCAATTTAAGTTTAGAGTTAGAGATAAAATAAAAATAAATAAATTGTTTTATTGAATAAGTCAA
>JAPFFP010104797.1:0-19303 GCA_026153255.1 Solanum medicagineum
TGTGTGGGGTCTATGTGTGGTGTGCCTTAGTTCAAAACTCCACATTAAGGGCCAAACACCCCTCATAAGGCCAAAGGCCACTCCATAGAGGCTCCACACGGTCCATGTAGCTGCACATGGACCGTGAGGGCTCCCATGGAGCATCACCTTGGTCTAAAATTTTTTCGAAACCACATTATCAAGCTCCAAAGAAGTCGTACAATGTCCAGATCTTTGTAAAAAGAATTTTTCTCGCAATTTATTTTTGCAAGTAAACTCTACAACAAAATTAGAACATCAGTTTTTTTGTTTCTAATTTAATTTCTTCATATCTTACTTTTAACTGTGTTTTTCATATTTAATCTTAATTATTGTTTTTGTTTATTGCGCACACACCAACATATACCTTACCCGCCCATAATTGTATTTAAAAGAAATCCGATATCTAACATTCATCCTCGAATTATTACTCTTCCAATTTTCTCACACATATCTTATAAAAGCAAAATTTTTAATGTTTTCATCCGGTGTGGTAAAAAAGATATCAGTGGAATTATACCAAATTCTCTTCCTACAAAATTAAAGAATGTTGTAATATTGATTTTCTAATTCTATTTTGCATTCTATAAGTACTGCTAAGGATGAAAGATTTCCCCTCTTGTGAAGTAATAAAAATATATACTCCTACAATATTGGACAATGTGGAATATACTCTACGTATTTGAACAAATCACTTACCAGCTTCCAAATATTATGAAAATCCTTCTTGACATTTCCTATAAGATACTATTCATAAGATCAAAACTAAATGTTTTAAATTGAGGAATCTCAAATAACATAATTGGTTGACTATTTGAACATTCACTTTGTTGGTAAGAGTTTGACTCCTTATGTTGTAATCTCCTTTCCTATTTTCACTTTTTCTACCCCGAATTTTATTTTATTTTTAAGAAAAAAGTATTTTAGACTTCGATAAATAAAAATTGTAAATAAAAAAGTTTTATGTGTTTATTTTTTTTATGAATCTTAGATATAAAGATGAATATTTTTAGACGAACTTGTCCATGTTTTGTTATTAAAAAGAAAATTTTCTTTTAGAATATGTATCATTTGAAGACAGTAATTTTTTACTTGGATCAATAACTAGCCATATAATTTTTATGATTTGTAATATGGGACCATTGATTTTATACAAATTAAATTTTAACTACATATAAGGTTATAAAAATGATAAATGCGCGTGCATGGAATTTCTGTCTAAATAAATAAATAAACTAAATATGATAACTTCAAGTGTTGTTTTAGACTATTTCTTTTCAACATCCTATTAGAGTGATATTATTGTATAATAATTTATTTGACTTGAAACTAGAAAGTAAATATTTAATAATAAAATTTATTTGTGATGTTATTATCATTTTTTATATTATTATGATTTTAATTTCCTTAAATATTTTCAAGTAAATCTCCAAATTAAAAAAAACTTGTACAATTTTCAACTAAAATTTCTCTCACTCAGAGCCCTTCCAGCTGTTCATAATCTCGGCAACGAGATATCCCGATAGATTTCTAAATATGCATATTTACAAGTAAATTTCTTTCAAAAATATTTTCAATTAAATTCACCGAAAAAAATTCAAGAAATTATCCAGGTAAGAAAAATCTCAAGTAAATTCTCAGATAATAAATTTTCAACAAAATTCGCATATCCTAATCCCCATGTAATACCATTAACAAAAATATTCTTAGATAAATCTCCAAGCAAGTATCCCTAACTAAATCTGCAGGTAAGTTTACCTAAGGATTCATGCAAATTGACTAAGAAATTAATTTTTGTTCATTACTTGCGGATTACCTAGGAATAAAGTACTTACAAATTAGTTGTCCCAAATAATTCCCTAGGTAATAGTTTTGCGCCAAATAGCGTGAAATTTACCTACCAATTTTTTGGGGGAAATATTTTTTCCACGTAATAAGTTTTAGATTTAGAAATTTCATATTTCCGAAAGAAAATTCGTAGGAAATTGCTGCAAAAAAAATCCCCAAATAGAATCTCCAGGTAATTTACATTTTTCTAGTAGTGAGGACTACTGCATAATTAGGTTCAGGGTTTTGTGGGTAATCAGCCCCAGTAAGGGATTGACTGGTGTAGGTAGTGGTCATAGCCACCGGAGATCGGCGGTAGGCAAAATGACACTTTTGGTTCTCTTCTAAATTTTTAGCTATTTTTAATATTGATTTTGTCCATAATTTTATATATGGAATGTTCAGTTTTTTGTATTTAATCTCCATGTAAGAAAAGGTGAGAAGAAGAACATCTTGTTCTGTGTAATATTATTACAGCTAAAATCGAAAAGTTTATCACATTGATTTCATGTGCATGCAATTTCATATCTCCGGGTTGTTCTATTTTAGTTGCAATAATATTTCTATGGAATAGAATAAGGTGATCACTCTTATTCTCATCTTCTTTCACATGGAATTATTATATCTACCAAATATATGAAAAGGTGATTTATTTCATATATAAAATAATGGTCAAAATTAATGTTAAAAAAATAAGCAAAAATTCAGGGAAGGACAAAAAATGCACGAATATTATAAACATGAGGGATTATTAAAATTGTAAAAACTCAAGGATGACTTTAAATTTTGCTGAAGATAAGAAACAATTTTGAGTCTCGTCAGTTTGTCACTTGCAATCCTAAATAGGAGTAATAAAAATTATTTTATATGTAGCTAAAAAAAGTGTAATAAATAGCTAAATTATTCAGCTTAACGTTTTGAATTGTTGCTCTTTAAATATTGCATATTTTGTGATAAAATTATGTTTTCACTAAGTTACAAGTTGATTATAGACAAGAAAATGCTCGTCACTAATTAATTGTATTAAAACTAAGATCATAAATAAATATAAAATTTGTAGTCAAAGATTACAATAGTTAACTACGAACTCTATTTTATCACTATTATAATAATTTATTTCTAGTGAGGAAATTTCTTCTTTTTCGAAATTGTAACTATTCTAAGGCAGATAATACTTTGTCATAAAAGATGCATTATTAGCGATAAAATAATGCTTAACTTCTAATTTTTCACTAATGATACTTTATAAATGACATCAAATTATTTTTTATAGGAAAGTTTAATGAACAAAATTTTGATACAAAATTGTATGTTTCGCAACTAAAAGTATTTTGCTCATATATTTAAATACGAAATATAATTTTTCTTGAAAAAAATAAATAATTAGTAATAAATTTTATATTGTACCTAATAATTTTATAGCTTTTGTTGTAGTGAATTATATGATCACTAATTAATTTAAATGAATGTCAATAATTTTAAAGAATATGTAGCCTAAAAACAATTAAACATATATAAATATAAAGAACCGAATCCACAAATGAACGATCAAAACCTACTATTATATTTGTGAAATTTGGAAATCCTTTAAAAGAAATATGTAGGTTAGGTTTAATCTTCAAGCGTTTGAGGTGAACATGAACTAGGGTCTCGTTTGGTGAAGTGTGTAAGAATAATATCAAATAGAGTGTATTAGTAATACTTACATTAGTAATGCTTGTATTAGTAATACTTGCATTAATTATACATAGACTATTTATTATGTATTGTGTGATTTGATGTACTAAAAATAGCATGCATTGCATAAAAAAAAATTATTTAAATAGATATCCTTGACAATTATGGTGAAAAAAATATAAAAAAAAATTTTTGAGACGTAATGTGGTCTTTAAACATTATAATGCGTGCATTAATACCTAGAAATTACAATATTAATAATACATATTTTAATACACAATAGAGTGTATAACAAGCATTAGTTATATATAATGTAAAAAAATATACCAGATAAAATATTATTAATACAAAAATTAATACATACTTCATTTTTGTCAATCTATTTTACTAAATGACCCTCTAAGACAAATAAAATAAATATATAAAATACATTCTGTCAGACGATTCCTTAGAAGAAAGAAAATAAATATGTAAGGACTGTGGAGTGGATCGTGATTGTGTTTGTGGGCGCAGACAAGGCAGAGTGGCGGTGCAGAGGAATAATAGAGCATGGCATATTGGCAATTAGGAGGCCTCAGAAAGGGGGTTCATTTTGTGCCTGCTGCTGCTAGCTGGATAACCTCTTCCTCTTAGTTGGCATTAATTTTTACTCATCCCTTTTTGAAATTTCCTCTTATTTTAATTAAATTAAGTTAAATTAATTTTATATGTTTTTTGTGCGTGATCAAAGTGTGTACCTCATTTGATAATAAATATTAACGAAAAAAATGAATTTTAATTATGAGCTTATAAAAACATAAATAACTCATTACAAAAGTAATTTTAATAAATTACGTATTTATAAAGGTCTTATATATAGAGATTCTATCACTAATTAGAATCCATGGTGAATTTGACTTTTCATTAGCGATTGTAGGGTGTTTTATTTATTCAAATAAGTAGAAGTTTGTCAAATAAAGAAGATTTATAAGTCTTTCTACGGCTAAAAGTTCTTATTTTATCACTTCTTTCCATATATTTAAAAAGTTAATATTATATATATAATAAAATAATAATTTAAAGAAAATGGTGAAAAAAATAATTTTATCCAAAGCAAAATCTTTTAATGAAGGGCAAAAAATTCAAACAACATTTCTAAGGGACTTTACGCTTTTAACATAGTATAAATATGGAAAGATTATAAAATGGCTCATACACATCTCTATCATTATAAAGTGACTTACATATATTTTTTTACCTAACGAGAGTAAAAATTTACTTTTAAATTTATAATCTTCTATTTTTAATTTTAAAAGAATTCATATAGTAGTATATATGTTCTACCCACACATGATTTTTTTTATTTATTTTTTAAGTATCATTATTTGATTTTGCTCCTCGCATTCATTAGGGTACAAATATGAGAATTGGGAAATTGTGAATGAAAATAGAGAAAAAAAGTAAGAATTTTTTTTTAAAAAAATTAATCTTTTCCGAATATATTTTCATTTATTTTTATAACTGTAATAAGAAATTGAGGGCATACAAGAGAAAATAAATTTAATCATTAAAGTAAGAAATTCAAATTAGTCATTGAATAAAAAAATCAAAAGAAAAAAATGTATGAGGATGATCAAATATACCCCTACATGAATATTCTTTTAATAAAAAATTTTAAAAAATAAATTTTAAATAACTTTTTCACTTCTATAGAGTATATTGAGTTATTCATATAAGTGTATAACAATATGTATGTATGAGCTACTTTTATAACGAAAGATATTTCATCTCTAAATGACAAAATTGAGGGTTATATCAAACGCTCTTTCCTAAAGAAAACAACAAAGGCTTTGCAAATAAGAGTCGATGCAAAAATCTGCTTGCTTTATGAAATAGCATGATAAGTGTGAATTGATTCTCATATTGAGAAATTTTAAATTTGCATTGATTACTAAAAATATTTTGATAAAAATGCCTTAAACTTTTCCACCTATATATTCACTGTAAACCTAAATTAATAAGATAAATAAAATTTACTCACTGGAATATTAAATTGAGAAAGAATCAAAGGAAATGATCTATTGACATGAGGGTAATAAGGTGTTTATGGGGATAGAGCTGGCAAAGCTCATGCTAGCAAGAAATGATGATCACGTTGGGGCAGGTGTGGGAATATTAAAAGGAATTATTTTCTACCAAAAAAAGAGAATAGTTTTCTCATCTTGAATACTTTGATGTTTATAAAATAAGACTGAAGTTACTCTCATCACGTGCAGCTGATGAGACCTTAGCTTGGCCAGTTTGGCATTTCAACTGGACTTACGCACTTCTCCGTGAAGAGTTGTCACTATGATGTTTTTTCAGCCACACTCGTTTTTATTATGATTAGTTTAGTGTACGTATTTTGTATGTATATATCGTGTCAATCTAAAAAGTATATATAAATAGTATTTATTATTACAATTAATATAATATTCATGTAAACAAAATTAAATAAATATTATTAATTTGATGCAATAGTTTAATCTATTATGAACTGGCAAAGATGAGAAAATCAATACATGTAATGACCTCTAAGATCATTTTATGCATTCTTGACAACATTATCGTTTTGCCCTTCCCAAAAGTTGCCTAAAGTCATTTCAGATTGAGTTTAAAGACGGATTTCAAAAACCTTGTAAAAAGTTGAAGATTTGCTAAAGAAAGAGTGTTTAAAGGCTTAAAATTTGAAATTTTGAGTTTTGAGATCATCTTGAGTCTCGAGGGTAAAAATGCAATTCCGTCGATTCCATCAGCTCTAGAATGCAGAATTTGTTTTAGTAGAATTGAATTTGGAGTTAAAACGGAGATTTTGGACTCAAAGTTGTATTTCAATTCAATCTAGATTATAGTTTGACTTTGGTCAACATTAGGAGTTTGGAAGCTTAAATCAAAATTCTGATAGTTCCAGTGGTTTTGGGTGGTGAAACTAACACTAGAAATAGTCTCATTGTAATTTTTAGAGTTTTCAAGGACATATTTGGGATATTGAGTTTTAACTAGTTTCTCGGCTTCTATCGGGTTCCGGGCCAAGGAGGCCTTAAACTCGAAGTCTGGAGGTTCCATTAAGTCCGAAATGACATTTCTGGTAGAGTTGCATGTTTGGATTGCGTGTATCAGGTTCCCAACGAACCTTTAGGGTCTGTTCCGTATGTGAAATTGTTGGTTAGACTATAATCTGGTGCAGTCACTTTGTGCTCCACATTCCCTGGGTTGTCCTTCGCGTTCGCAAAATGTTATTCTTCTTAACTTCCGCATTTGTGGAGTTGGTCTCCGCATTCATGAAGTGTTACACTGCCTAACCTCCGTGTTCGCGGAAGGCCCTTAATGTTTGCAGAGTGTGTTCATGACCTGAAATAGTGCGTTTAATTAAATGACGGGTTTCATCATTGTTCCACTATTTTTAATATCCTAAGCTCTGTTTTTGGGAGAGTTTTCAAGGATTATCAAGACAAGGCTTTTGGGTAACGTATTTCTAACTCATATCTTCGATTCTCATTGATTAAATAATGATTTTAACATCAAAATTTGGGTTTTGAATTGAAAAAGTTGAAATTTTTATGGAGGACATGGATTATTGATAGAAAAATGATGAATTGGAGCTTATTTCTTGAAACAGTTTTCACCATTAGATTCCTTATTACTTGGGGAATGTTTTCATGTAAAATTTTCAGATTTCGAGACCCATTTTTGGTATCACATTTTTGGACAATTCTTCTCTTTTTACCTGAATTGCTTAATTTTAATGTCATTAGTTTTGTAATGTGATTGTGATGTTATATTTGACTAAATTGTGGTGATTTGGAGTATTGTAAAAGGGGAAAAGGCATGAATTTGAGTTGATTGAGACATCAATTAAGGTAAGTGAACTTTTAACTTTTGTTAGTTGAACCTTATATTCTCCTATATGATTGAGTTTGGGTGATTTGTGGTATGAAATTAGATATACTTATACTATTGTAGGCTTGGATCATGGGATTTCGGATTGGGTAATTGTATATATTATGAATTTGTTAACTTGTGAAATGATTGTGGGAATGTGAATACTTGTGAACTTGTGGATTATCGATATTGATTATTGAATAAATAATTCATATGGAAATTGTGCATATTCTTATATTGTGAAAGTGATTATTATGCTATAATGACATGTATTGCTTGATGTTCCATTCATGATGAAAAGCTGAAGGAAAATGATTACGGCTAGAAAAAGAAAGGAAAAAAGAAATGAAAACCCGAAGAGAAATGGTTCCACCTAGAAAAAGAAAAGAAAATAAAAGTCGAAGGAAAATGGTCCAGCTAGACATGAAAGTAAATGACGAAGAAAAATGATTCCGATGGATATATGGTCCATGTGTGGCCCCAAATAGGTTTCGTTCTGATACAGTTAACGGATGTGTATCGTAGGACAAATATACATCATGATTACTTGACATAGCATCACATTGTTTACATTTCGTAACATTCACTCCAGTTCATATCATTCTTTTCCTGAAGTTGTTATATGTAATATGTGTGATGTGTTGAATGCTTTGAGCTTTGCATATTATTGAGATAGTATCATTAAAAGATTGTGATATAAGTTGTAAACTTGAGTTATGTACATGTGAAGATAGGACTGTGTGGATACTGTGTTATGAAACCATAACTTCTTATGTTCTGATAGGCTATTGTATTACTTAACTCTGAAAATCAGTTGAATATTCTAGGACATTATTCTATAATGTGTATATGTTTTACATATATATATATATATGTTGTGCTGAAACTTTTTCGCTTGTAGGTATGTAGTTCGGTTGTATGTGATTGGGTGGATAGGAATACTTGTGTTCTTAATTGCTTTACTTCAGGTTTAATTTTCATTTGTTAAGTAGCGTGTTGTTTGGAGCCCACCCCCATTCTATATTTTTGTAGGCTGTGAGTTCAATCCCTTTTGATAGGCTTTCCAACGACAGGATCGAGCTTGAGAGGTAGTTGTTTGTCTCTTCGACAGACCCTCGAAGATTCTTTATTACGTTATGTGCTATTTGCCAAATGAATATTGAGATTTTATTTTTTTTAAGTATTATCATCTAGAGTAGTCTTGTACATGTGACACCAGTTCTGAGATGATTTTAGTTTGGTTCCCTTATGCTTATCTACTATCTTAAACTATTTTATCTTCCGCTTTTATTATTGAATTTGACTGCTCATGTTTAGGTAGACTCGCCTTGGTCGATTAGGTGAGAGCCATCACACTTGAATTTCAAGTCGTGACGATTTGAAATCAGAGCCCTAAGTTCATAGGTCTCACATGTGTACAACCCCAATCTTGTAGAGTCTCGAGGATAGGTGCGAAGACATCTGTTACTTATCCTTGAGAGGCTATGAAGACTATGAGGAAATTCTCTTTTACTCCTTTCTAATCAAGTGGTGCATGGGTTCTTGTTTAAGTGTTGAGTGGTTGTGTGCCATTTTGACAAATGGCGAGGACTAGATCCACAACAACTATCAAACGTAGGGAGGTAGGCCCCGAGATTTCTACTACGACCCTAGTTAGGGGTAGAGATTGAGTCAGAGGCCGAGGAGTAGCACTGGCTAGAGACTATAAGCGGGATGTCTCCCCTGAGCTAGCTATAAAGCCTAAAGAGCAGCAGGTTCCTCCTAAGTATGTTGCAGTACCACTAGTATAGGATACATTTTTAGGGTTTTGAGTGTGCTTGAGACTATAGGGTAAGAAGTTAGGCCAACTGGCATTCCAGGTTCATCTTAGACCCGAGTGAGGGCTCAAATTCTAGATCAACAACAGGCCTCTAAGGCCCAGGTACAGGTGGAGCAACCACCACCAACATCTATTGTTCAGATCGCTCCAGCTGCCTTGATCGATGATGAGCAATGTAGATATGAGAGATTCAAGAAGATGGACCCACCTCAGTTTCAGGATGGGAAGACTGAGGATGGACATGAGTTCCTGGTTACTTATAAAGAGCTACTTGAGACTATTCGTCTATCATAGGCTCACGGTGTTAGGTATGTTACCCTCTAGTTCCATGGGCCAGCCAGGGAGTGGTGGGGAACTTATTTAGGGTCTTCTCCAATTTGATCTTCTCTCATGACTTAGGAGACATTCTCCAACACTTCCTATGATATATTTGTCCCTTGTAGCATCAGAGAGGAGAGTCATTTGAGGTTTTGAGAGTATGACGCAGGGTACTATGACAATTTCAGAGTATAAGACCTATTTTTGTTAGTTAGCTCGACATGCTACCATGATCATTCCTATCGAGGTGGAGAGGGTTCGTCGATTTGTAAGGGGTTTGGTGTATTCTATTAGGCAGCCATTGTTCTTGGTGTTTAGAGGTGAAGCTTCATTTTAGTCGGCGATTAGTGCCGCCAAGGAGGCGGAGCTCATATAGTGAGAGGAGGTTGGGAACCCTAAAAGGGTTCGTACATTCGGCTAGTTCTTGGGTGCCTCATCTAGAGGCAGAGGTCTGGCTAGAGGAGGTGGATCATTTCAGCACCATGTGGTTCATGCAGCAATACCGAGGACAGATCCCTCGTGATTCTTATGGTTCAGGTCAGAGTTCCTTCAGTTCACAGTAGAGGCCTGCGGGCCCAGAAGCTACAGTATCCCTCATGTTCCTTCTCAAAAGCTGTCCACCCCTAGAGCATGTTATGGGTGTGGGTCTCTAGATCATCTGATTCGATGTTATCCCACACAGACTCATATTGCAGCCTACCACTTATACACTACAACAACTACAAAATAAGTCTTTAATGAGGGGAAATTCAATTGCTAAAAAATATAAATTCGATGGTTATTAGTCAATAACGACCTGTAAAAATGTCGTCATCACTGGTTGTTAAAAGCTTGAAAAGTTAACGACCGAATTAAATTTGATCATTAAAAAAACTTTAACGACGACAAAAATTCGATCGTTATACCTTTTTTCAGTAACCAGATTTTTCCTTCACTAATTGATATTCTGGTTATTAAAAAAAGGCAAGCCCAATGCACCTTCTGAGGAAGGCCCAACCACAAGGGATCTATTATATGCAGTCGTACCTTACATTTCTACATGACGATGTTACCAAAGTTTGAATTCATGACCTTCTGATCACATGACAACAACTTTATCAGTTACTCCAAGGCTCCCCTTCAATTCTAATTATTAAAACCTTAATTATAACCACAAATCAAATCAACAAAAGTGCATATACATATATAGACACACACACACATACAAATACAAATACTTGCACATATGAAAACATACAAATTAATTATATTCATATAAAATTTCATAGTTAACTATAAAGAATGATATGCATAACGTTACAAAAATATAGATATACAAATTGTATAATATTATATTTTAAACTCCTAGTTAAAGAAATAATAGAATGTTTTTAACTAATTTATGAATTATGAAATGCATTCTTCCTGTGCTTCAACATTTTCCTTGCTTATACTTCTTTACATTTACTCTGAGGATGAGTTCTTCAAACTGCATGATCTGTCAAAAGCCAAGTATAAAAACACCATGTAAGGTGATTAATAACACACCTAATAACTACTATCTTCTTTTTTCTTTTGCCCAAAATCAAACATATGAAATATAAAATTTGTTTCTGTTCTCACAACCAAATAAAAAGAAGTTGGACTTTCTACTAATAGATATAAAGTTGTTTGTTTTGCATTTTGCACCTTAAGTTATTGACTTTTTGCGCATTATGTCATGGATAAAACCCCCAAATTCTTTTAGTTTCTCTTTTTATACTAATGGTATTCACCTAATATAAATAATTCAATACAATTAAAATTATTATGAGACACAAAATCAATGATATCATCTTAAATTTTAAATAATAAAAAAATCACAATTTCTTAATTAATTAGTAGTTGATTATATATCATGTAAAGCTTTTTAAATTTTCTATTTGTAAAATTTCACTTTATACTTGTCGAACTCAAACGAATTATTTTTCTTTGTATAGCTGTTAGTTTCACAACTAATAATGAAAAACAAATTGTCACAATATACTTTTTTTATTAGAAGAAACGTTATTACTAAATACTGATTCTTAAGTCTATTGATCGAGGTAATTTGCAAGTGGAGAAACATCTATCCTCTCAAAAAAATTACTTAATGCCAAATTTATATAACTTTTCTACCTTAAATTAATTTCATAATGCCACACCCAAAATGGGCTGTGAATGGCACCCACACCTAACCTCCTAAGTGCGCGAACCACTAATACAATCCCAACCAATGTAATCTATTCAACTTATAAAATATAATATTAATGCGGAAGTTCAACTTATAAAAGCAAGAATAACAAAATCTATAATTTCTATTACATAACATTTCCCAAAACCTGAAAGTCATCACATCAAGGATACTAATTTTCAAAATACCAAATCTATGAATGTCAACACCAAAATAAATGAATAAAATAGTTTATGTCCGAATGGTAAGGACACTATTCCATGGCCGAGAAATTCTGACATGAACTAGGAGGACAACTTACCCTAGAATCTGATGCGCTGACGACTGGCTAAAGCTGAGGGTGAGTCAAAATCGATGGAACACTCGTTGCACCCCACAAAAGAAAAACAAAGAAAATACAAGTAGGAGTCAGTATGATCCACGTGTACTAAGTAGGTATGAACGGCCGATTCCAAATATAAATTAATATGCATAATAATAGCAGGAAATCAACCATAACACTTAACGTGTGGCAACAACAAGAAACTAGTATACAACCAATCAACGATATCAATAATACACTTGAGGACACAGGCCTCCACATCACACTTCTTTTGAGAGATAGGTTCTTTGAAATTGAGTATATTAAATTATTTTAACATGTTTTCCTTTATTATTATCATGCTGGAATGTGACACCCCATCCAATATATATATATATATATATATATATATATATATGTGTGTGTGTGTGGGGGGGGGGGGTGTGTGTGTGTGAGAGAGAGAGAACGTTACACTCAGTCCCATAATATATATGTGTCGGAACGTGACACCCGATCCTATAATATATATGTGTCGGAACGTGACACCAGATCCATTATATATAGTTCATTATTCTTTATCATCACTTCTCACTTCATTCCCATGTTTCATCAAGCCTTCTTTATTCAAGGCATCACTTTGAGAGATCAAGTTCAGGATTATGGGTTTCGTGGTCTTGGGGATTGCAGACCAATCACAATAATATATCAATCAACCAAACCACAACAATTAAGTGCATAAAAAATATCACGGCTTTACTCAATGATTATCAATCGCTATTAAAAGTCTCTCTATTAGATAGAACAAACCATAACCTACCTCAAACCGAAGGATCAAAATCAAGTGAGCTAATCCATCAATGCTTTCCCTTTCTCCAATACCTCCAAACTTTTGAATCTATCAAACATATGATATTCATAAGCAAACGAGTCCATAGAAACACATATTCCTACACATCTAGACTTAGGATTAAGTCTTAATGTCTTCAATATTTAAAATCTAATAATATCCGTATAACACAATACACCTAATATCTAATTACCTATATCAATATATCAAGACTTGATTTATAATGTGATAATCAAACAAAAGTATATAAGAAATATATTACAATAACTAATACAAGAATGCTGGACACTAAGTTAACTACCAAATGGCTGCTGCCATATATTCTCATTATGAACAAAAGTCACCAACTTACACCCATATTATCTATACAATATCATCCAAACCACAACAGTGCGTATTCCCATATTTCATCAATTCATTACATGTTTTTGTTCCAATAATTAAGCTTTCATTAGTCACATTATTTACCCCCAATTTAACTTCACTTCATCACTATAGTTTGTCCCCAGTTATTCACAACTATATTATTCACGCCATATTTTTCTAAAGAAACAATTTGTATTTACTAATTAAAAAGAGTACTTTCTTTGTTACTTGCATGGTATAATTTACTAAGAGAACTTAACTACCGTAAATCTTACCTGGAAGTCTGGAACGTGCCGACTGCACTTTGTGGTGCCGAGGTGAGTTCTGCCTAACTCTTTCCTCCTCTTTCCAACTAATTATATACTAAAAATGATAAACCCTACTATCTAATTTTAATATATATACTAAGTGGAATAGGATATTTAATAAGTTATTAATTTAGTCCCCAATTAAAGTAGTTATCTAAATTTACCTGACACTCAAATATCCGTAGCTATCAAATAGTCTAAAATACCCATTAAAATTTTACGAGATAAATATTTTATGGAATAAAAATCTCTAGTACTCAAAATGACCTAATGGGTCGTTACACATAAGCTCATAATTATATATTTAATATTACTACTTCTATTTTTAATTTTTGGTTTCATTATAATTTTTTTTTACCTACTTCATCTTGAATCTTTAAAAAAGTCAAGTAAAGATGAATAAATTTTTTCTTAAATTAAAAACATGTATATAAACTATATCACGAAAATATTTAAGTTAAAAAAATTATGCTAAAAAGATTGTAACTAAATACTTTTATAATATTCTAAAATTTTATATAATTGACTATAATAAGAATGATGGATAGAGTTATTAGAAAATAATACATTAATATTTTTTTCTTTTTTAAACCTTTTTTATGAAATAAGCAAAATTAAAAAGGATGGAGGCTTCTTATCAGGATGATGGAATGATTGACAAAACACCACTTGTTATACTTATACCATGATTTGGTCTAATCTCTATATACTCGTATTAATTTTAAAACATATTTTTACACTAATTAATATGTTTTGAAGACAGGATATTATGCTTTTGAACGATCAAATATCATCCCCTCGTTAAGGTTGGCTTAAAATTTATCTTTAATGATCGGAGAAAAGTTTGGTCAGTATAAGTGTATTTATTATAACCAAATTCATTTTCTTCATTAAGAAATGACTAGTAGAAGTTCTTTTTCTTGTAGTGAAAATCGGTCTGAGATCTGGAACCATCATCTTGAGGTACAACCCCATAGACTAGGGGCCAGGGTAGAGGATATTCTGATAATGGTGGGCGTACCGAAGGTAGAGGAGCAGGTGATGCCCCAGCACAGTCTAGTGTCTTATAGTGGATTGAGTGTACCGATCCTGACATATGACTTCGACAGGCTATGAGACTTGGGTTGACTTGATAAATAATCAAATATATTGAAGGATTCGTTCACGACCCAAGACTAAAGCCTAAATGTGACACGGCGAATGGGGAACGCAAAGGGACACCAAAAAAGCCTCTTAGCATATCATTCATACATCTTTGATTGCGAAAGAAAAAATAATACAACAAGTAACAATATAGTCTAAGGGAAATGAGACTTGGGATTTCCATCTCATCATCAACATAAAAGAGCATAGAGGGAAATAGGAGACTAAGGGAAGACTTTCGTAATAACATAGGCATAAAAAGAAGTCAAGCTCAATACATGCTACCCATATCTAACAATACCTCTACTTTAGATGGAGCGGGGAAGGGGGGGGCAAGACATCTCCCAGGTTCACCCTGAAAGATATGTATCCAAAAATATTAGACAAGTCTTAACGAAAGCATGAAAGTAATATGATATTGTCCCCAAATTCGAGCACTCACTCAAAGCTAACTTCAAGCGATCTGGCTAGCCACGTGGAGGAGGAGGATCAATAGGAGGTCTGGTCCATACATGGTGATATCATGTAGCCATAGAGTATGCGTTAGTACTTGGAATGTACTAAGTATGCAAGATACAATGCAACAATGACATAAGCCATAATATTCAAGATGCATAATCATAATCAATAGATATAATCTCAATATGACATGTATTATCAATACTTGAATTAAAAACATGCATGTCGATAATCAACTTGCATGATAAAACATATATATGTGGGAGGATGTCACGGCCCAAGCCTAGGGCCTAGACGTGACTGGCAAATGGGAAATCCAAATTCTTGGTCGCGAAAGCAATTAAAACGACAATAATAGGAAAGTATAAACAAGGGAAATTGGGACCAAGGGTAAACTTCCATATCGTAACATCAAGAAAAAAAACAAGAGAGTCGTGGCTTAGACATAGATAATAACGTTTCCAACAACACCTCTACTACAAAGATAAGAACGGGGGCCAAGACAAGCCACCAGGCTCACCCTCATAGTTAATACATAACCAAAAGAAAGATAATCTTAATACATAGAAGGAGATCATAAGTAACATCTCCGAAATGGAGGAATCACCAACAAGCTTGTAGGATAATCGAACTAACCACATGGAGGAGGAGGATGATCAAGCGGTGCTCCAGTTCCTATATGGTGACATCATGTAGGTATAAAGTATGCTTTAGTACATTTGAATATACTAAGTATGTAAGATGCAATGTAAAAAGAGATAGGCACCATATAGTCAAATACATAGAGATAAACAATAACTAGCATCGTAACAATATGACATGTATGATTAATGCTTAAGTCAAAACATGCTTACATAGGATATAGCATATGTGTAAGAAGAGATAATTCAACTATTGGTGGATCGTCATACCCTACCACCCTTGGTGAGTGAGGTACAAAACCCTTCAATAGGTTGGTGAATCGTCGCACCCTACCACCCGTGGTGCCAGAGTACAAACCCCCCGATAGGTTGGTGGATAGTCGCACCCTACCATCCTTGGTACCGGAGTACAAACCCCCAATAGGTTGATGGGTACAAACCCCCAACAAGGTTGATGTATAGTCGCACCCTACCACCCATGGTGCCAGAGTACAAACTCCCCGATAGGTTATCAAGGTACAAACCTCTTAATAAGGTTACCCGACGCGCAACCCCCGAGTAGGGCATGGTTACATTCCAACACTATATAGAGAATACCATATACGTTCATTCATCTCATCATCATTTCATCATGATACCATCATCATATAGTCATTCAACTCATAATACATGCTTTGGACCTTCAATTCCTAAAAAAACCATAACCAGACATTTTATCAAACACTTAGAGGATGTGTAGTACTAGTGTAAACCATGCAATTCAAGAGTGAAATCATACTAGAAAATTCAATGTAAAACCTTCAATAGATGCTTGGTAACACCCTCAAGCAATATACATCAAAACCCTACATCAAATCTTACAATCGATCTTGGTTTCTTAGCTCAAAACATAGCAAAATAGTTACAATTTCATAAACCCCAACATAGTGTGCAGTGATTTTCATAATAAATAAGACCCATGAGTAAATCATCATTAAACTATGCAAATTTAGGTAAAAGAAAGCTTGGGTATCATGGGTTAAAGGAAACCATAAAAGAAACCCACATACCTTAGCTTTGGAGATGAACTTGATAAAGATTGGAGATGGAGACTTGAAGCTTGAGTGCAATCCTTAAGATCTGGAAAGGGTTTTGAGACTTGAGTTTAGGAGTAAAATATTTGGCTAAGTGTTTGAATGAGTATTAGGGAATGTTGAGATTGATATGAGGGTGAAAAATAACTAAGTATAAGTTTTTTCATGTTTGGGAACACTTAGGCCCAAACTTAAAAGTCTTGGATCGAAGTCAAAAATCTACACCCGTTTTAACACTAGTGCGCGTCGTGGAAGGGACGCGTAAACCCCACTGGAATTTGTATTTTTGAAAAATCAAAATTGCTAATCATTTGCTCTTTAATCAGGGTTAGACCTATTTTTCACTCAAAATGACCCCCTGAACAAGAATATGAAGTCAGATTTTCAATATCGCACACAAATTTTGAGATATATTGAAGGATGATTTCGGACACTTTCGAGGCAGATTTTTAGGCACTTTTTGGGGTCGTTACAATATCTCCTCCTTGGGAACATTCGTGCCCGAATGTCAAAGAGACCTATATGAGAGACACAAAATGACAATTTCAGCTCACATAGAGATGCAACAATGCACTTAAACACCATTTCAAAAATCTCATCATAAGTGTAAAATCATCCTGAACTTGTCAATTCAAGTATGAACATATGCAATGACATGAGGGTTGAACTTAAGACTTGAGATCATATAAAGGAATTAGATCAATACCTTAGGCTTGAGTGGAGTTGAAAAGGTACGGATATCACTTTTGCATGTCCGCTTCGGCCTCCCAAGTAGCACTCTTAACTTGTTGATTCCTCTAAAGGACTTTAATGGAAGCCACCTTTTTGTTTCTCAATCTCTTAACTTGCCTATCCAAAATCTGAACCGGAACCTCTTCATAGGTCAAATTATCTTTAATCACACCCACAACATCAAGAGGGACAATAGCATTCGGATCACCCACACATTTCAACATAGACATATGAAGCACCGAATAAACCAAATCAATTTCTCTAGGCAATTCCAACTCAGAAGCTACCTTGCCAACCCTTCTCATCACTCTATAAGGACCCATATATCTTGGGCTCAACTTGCCCTTCTAACCAAAATAGACCACACCCTTCATGGGTAACACCTTCAAATAGACCAAATCATTAACTTTGAATTCAAGTTTCCTTCTCCTCACATTGGCATAAGACTTTTGACGACTTTGGGCCGTCTTCAACTTTTCTCTAATCGTCCTAACCTTCTCAAGAGCCTCCATAACTAGATCTGGTCCTAATAAGGACACGTCACCAACCTCAAACAACCCCACTGGGATCTACAATGTCTACCATAGAGAGCCTCAAAAGGAGCCATACCGATGCTAGAATGATAACTATTATTGTAGGCAAACTCAATCAACGGAAGATGATCGCACCAAATACCTTTAAGCTCCAAAACACATGCTCTAAGCATATCCTCAAGGCTTTGGATGGCCCTTTCGGCTTGGCCATCCATTTGAGGGAGGAAGGCCATAGAAAGCTTAACTCTAGTACCAAGACTCCCTTGGAAGGACCTCAAAAAATGTGAGGTAAATTGAGCACCACGATCCGATATGATGGATAAAGGAATCCCATGCAACCTCACCAATTCATGGATATATAACCTTGCATAATCTTCAGCCCTATATGTGGTCTTAACCGATAGGAAGTGAGCCAATTTTGTCATCTTATCAACTACAACCCAAATGGAATCAAAATATTTTCTAGTCTTGCAACACCCAACCACAAACTCCATATTCAAAACCTTGCACTTCTAAGTAAGAATCTCTATTTCTTAGATTAGGCCACCCGGCCTTTGATGCTCGGCTTTGACTTGTTGACATACTATGACAATCGGAAATGAGTTTGGCAATGTCCCATTTCATGCCTCCCCACTAATACACCTCTCTCAAGTCGCTATACATTTTGGTGGAATGGGGGTGGATAGAATAAGAGGAGTTATGAGCCTCATCAAGGATCTTTTCTATCAAGCCATCAACACACGCTACACACAACCTACCTTGGTACCTAAGGACACCATCTCCCCCTTGGGAGAAAACCTCCACCTTGCCCTCTTTCACCAAGACCATCAATTCTAACAAGGAGAGGTCAATATCTTGTTTTGCCATCACCTCATCAACCAAAGAAGACTTAGAATCATGCACAACAACAACATCATCACTACCAACCTCCTCCAACCTAACCCCCAATCTAGCCAACTGATGCACTTCCCAGCCATCTCCGTAACACCACTATCAACATGAGCTAAGCTACGCATAGAAACCCTACTCAAGGCATCCGCCACCACATTTGCCTTACCCGGATGATAATGCACACTCATATCATAATCTTTAAGAAGTTCTAGCCACCTTCTTTGCCTCAAGTTGAGATCTTTTTGAGTGAAGACATATT
>JAPFFP010104808.1:0-19301 GCA_026153255.1 Solanum medicagineum
GGAGCTTGCAAGAGCTGAAAATTAAGCTAACTTCTACACATGTCTTAGTACTTCCAAAAGGCGCCAAGCAGTATGCAGTGTATTGCAATGCTTCAGGAATTGGCTTTGGGTGTGTAATGACATAGCGTGGTTGGATAATTGTTTATGCCTATAGACAACTATAACCGCATGAGAAAACTACCCAACACGTGACCTGATCTAGTAGCTATTGTGGTTGCTTTAAAAATATGGCGTCACTATTTGTATGGGGTTCACGTTGATATCTATACTTATCATAATAGTTTGTAGTACATCTTTAAGCAGAAAGACCTAAATTTAAGGTAGCGAAGATGGCTTGAGCTAATAAAGGATTACGACATTGATATCCTATACCATCTAGGGAAAGAAAATGTGGTAATCGATGCTCTGAGTCATAAGGCAATCATTAATATTGGTAATAAGACCATGGTAAGTCAAGGAGCGGCTAAGGATCTACATCAACTAGCCATTTTGGGAATTCGCCTTCTTAAAACTCAAAATGAAGGTGTTGTTTTGCATAATGTTACAGAGTCTTCATTAGTAATGGAGGTGAAAGAAAAGCAGTTCAAGGATCCTATTCTACGACGACTTAACGAAAAGGTGAGTAAGGGTACGATAAAGGGCTTTGAACTTTCACAAAATAGAGTATTTTATTGCCAAAATAGATTATGTGTGCCTGATATTAATGGGCTAAAAAGGAGGATAATGGAAGAATCTCATCATTCAAGGTATTCCATCCATCCGGGATCAATTGAGATGTATCATGACTTGAAGGGAATATTTTTGTGGAGAGGCATAAAAAGGGACCTTGCAGAATTTGTCGCTTAATATCCGAATTTCTAACAAGTCAAAGTAGAGCACCCAAAGCCGGGAGGTTATATGAAATGTATAGAGCTTCCAACATGGAAGTGGGATATGATTAATATGGACTGTGTTACTGGGTTGCTTCGATCATTTGGAAAGTTTGACTCTATATGGGTATTAGTTGATCAACATACAAAGTCAGCACACTTTCTGAAAGTTAAGAGTGATTATATGGCTGACGAATATACAAAGTTATACATCAAAGAGATAGTTAGGCTACATAGGGTCCTAATATCTAATCAAGGAGCTCAATTCGCTGCAAAGTTTGGGAAGTCCTTCCAAAAGAGTTTTGGGACACAAGTGAATTTGAGTACAACTTTCCACCTCAAACCGACGGTCAAGCAGAACACACAATTCAAGCACTTGAAGATATGTTGCAGGCTTATGTGTTGGACTTCAAGGGCAGTTGGGTGGACCGTTTGAGAGTTATTGAATTTTCCTATAATAATAGCTACCATTTGAGCATTAAGATGGCACCTTGTGAAGCTTCATATGAAAGGAAATGCAGGTCGCCAATCAGATAGTTTGAAGTGGCTGAAACCACCTTGCTTGGGCCAGATCTAGTACAACAACCCATGCAAAAAGTTAGGGTAATACAACAGTGGCTTCAAACAGCCCAAACTCGTCAAAAATCATATGAGGATGCTAGGAGGAGAGAATTGGAATTCTCAGTAGGGGATTGGGTATTCTCTAAGGTGTCCCTAATGAAAAGGATTATGAGATTTGGTAAGAATGGAAGGCTAACCACGCGTTAGATAGTTCCATATAAAATTATAGGAGGTTCAGGGACATTGCATATGAATTAGAGCTACCCCAAAAGCTTTCAATGGTTCATCCATTTTTTCGTGCCTTAATGCTTCGAAAATGTATACGATACCCATCCTGTATCACTCCTATTAGAGATATGTAGGTTACAGAAGATCTTACTTATGAAGAGATACCTATTGTTATTCTAGATTGTCAAGTTAAAAAGCTAAGAATAAAGACATGGCTTCAGTAAAAGTACGTTGGAGAAACCAGCAAGCAGAAGAGATAATATATGAGGCTGAGGAAGCGATGAGATCTAAGTATCCTTACTTATTTGAAGATAAAGGGGAAGTCCAACATGCACAGTTGGGGCATTAATTGGTACATGTGTTTGAATACTTCTTGTTTTGTCAAAAGTTTGTTTAAATAAAGGTTTGAACTTGCTTAAACTATCTAATTATGCTAACATTCGAGGAAGAATGTTTTGAGAGGGGGGGAGGATGTAATACCCCACAGCTGATGTGTACTAGTCCTATACATATGGAACATGATATGACTTGGTCAAATTATTAAAGGTGGTTGAATATCATATTAAAGGGCTATATGTGCGTCAAATGCTTAAGAGGATCAAATGTATATAAGTTTTAAGTCAAATTGAGGAGATCATGGCCTTGAATGAAGTGAAAGAAGTAGGGTGCTTGTAGAACTTAGGACGGTAAAAGGTGAGTCACCTATGTGCTTATCTTAAATATACTAGGTAGACGGACACGAGGCCCAACACCAAATCGATCCATGTCCGATAATGAATAAAGTCCATGTTAAGGGTGTAATTTTAGCCTGTGTTTTAGCATTATAAAGGAACAATATTTTCAGCCCAAGAAGAATAGAAAAAGGTCTCAAGTACATTCACAACTCACTTGATTATTTAGGCCCAAACTATGTGAAGGGAAAAGAGAAAAGTGGCCAGCCAAGCGATCAAATTTTAACACAATAAAGCCCAAGTGAAAGGGAAAAATAGTTACATTACTAACTTGATAAAATATAGTTTAAAATACCAAACATCGTTGGCCAAATTATTCCTTTAAAACGGCTTACAAGCAGCTCCTTCAAGTCATTCAACGTTGGAAAAAAATTAAATTTTTCAAAGTTTTCTCTATACTCTTTCTTGACTTTACAAAGCAACCACAATAAACTTTTTAAGGTTCTTGGAGAAGCTCTACTTCTTCAAGGTAAAGGTAAGTAAATATACTTGTGTATTTAGTATGGGTTTTCATGAAAAACAAGAGAAATAGGTTGGTTTTATTTCTATCGGAATTTTGGACAACATGTGTTCTAAAGATTGTTGTACACTTTCCTTATTTATTTGGAAACTTTTCTCGACTTGGTTGACTCGATTTTGAAGGGAGGTTTCTATTTTAAATGAGATTTAGTTCTGTAATGATGTATCAATGTTGCTGCATCATTTTTATCTTCTGTAAATAATGAGTTCTTATATGATATCGTAATTGTGCTCTTAGTAGGAACTTGCGGGCTAATAATTGGAGATTGTTGTTTCACATTCTCAATATAATTTAAAACTGATTATGTACTGTTTTGGTACTATTTTTATTTGCAAATATGGTGGGAACCGTTTATAAAGTTGAAACAGGTTCGGGAGTGTCGACGTCGAAATGTAGCGAAAGGACATAATGTTATGATGCCTACTTTTGTGTTGTGTAGAATTATTAAATGTTGTACATAGTTGACTGTTATAAGACCATTATGGGACTAAACCAAGATGGATATGACATGTATATGAAAATGTGTATTAGAATATACGATTAGAGGTTGAAAGGTTAAAAGAACACTCTTGGATTATTACATGCTTGTTACCTGTGCGTTATTTTTGTTTATGAGATTGGACTGTCAATACGTGTTTATTAGCTGCTAATGCTAGTTTTATCACCTAACCTATTGTAGATAAATACTTGGGGGAAAATAAGGTTACTTTGAGGTAATAACGAGGTCGCACAACGAGGTATGTAAGGCTACTTGAAATTCGTATTACTTGGCGTGAAATCTAGATTATTCCTTGTCACATAGAGGCACTTACTAACTCCCACATAATTAGTATTCATGTCTCCACTCTTTAAAATGTCCATATGTTCCCATATATAGTCATTTTCACATCTGCATACATATTCAGATACCAAGACATATGAGTTCTTTTTTCTAAATAAAGTTCATGTGTTGTTTCATCTCCTATGTATTTCATTATTTGTGTAACCTACTCTTTTCATTGTGGTATTGTCTTGTATGATTATTTACATGTCACATGCAATACCTATGGTTCCATAACTCAAATATTATGACCACCAAAAGAATCATCTCAAAAGTAAATAAATGATAAAATAAGTTGCTTATTGATTGGTGGTATCCCATGGGTTGAAGAATCACCTCATTGGGTCGATCCTATATTACGGAGGTATCCTTGGGGTGAAAGGAAATCCTAGAATGGGTCAATCCCGATATCGATTTACCACTGATCAGCTCATTATTTGTATTATATGTTGTGGACAGATTACAAAGTAAAGAAAGGTAAAGTAATAAAAAGGACATAAAGTACAGGATTCCACAATATGACTAAAGGTAGTCCCTTATCCCTACACCAGTGCCTTATTTTATTTGAGTTCTTACTTCATATATAGAATTTTGTGCCTTAAATATTTTTTACATTATCTCGTACTGACGTCCCTTAAGGGGGACCTGCATTTCATGCTTCAGGCACAGGAGCTAGTAGATCTATCCAGTATGAGTACAGGATATCCAACTGCTATTATTGAGCTCCAGGTTGCTTTGAGGCTTTATGTGTCTAGAGCTTATATTTTTGTATTTTATTGTTAGTCATGAGGCGGGGCCTGTCCTGAACATTATCAGATACTATTTCTTATTTAGAGGCTTTGTAGACAATGTAAAGTAAAGTATGGTCATGTCTCATACTTTAGACATTGTTGCTCCAACGACCTAGTTATATGCATTTTCTTTTGGCTTGTTATTACTATCTACTTTATTAAAAGCATGTTGAATATGGAAACCCCTTATAATGCTCATAGAAAGTGTGGTTATATGTTCGTTCTCCCGAGCCTTGTCGGCAACGAATGCCAATCCGCCTTAATGAGACTTTGGGTATGACAAAAGTGATGCAAGAGTTTGCTTGGATTAGTACCAATATGGAGTTATTGATGAAGCAGAGCCAAGAATGTGTGAATGTAGTAGATCATCAACCTTCACGAGAAACCATGTATGAGGAGCCGTACTATGAGGACACTTGCTTCATCACTGATCAGGTGGCAGGTTTCTGGACAGACACCCAAGGGTCCAATTAGGACTATTGGCGCCAATGTCAAGGAAACTAAGGTTAGAACTTTAACAGGGATAGTGCTTTCAGACACAGTAATCGAGAAGGCTACTGTGACAAGAATAGGGGACAAGACAGAGATGTTGACTAGGGATATAGAGATGGTTACAGAAATGGTCTGTATGATGCACCACATAATCGAGATTCTAGCGCTGGCAGTTCTCGAATTGAGGAGATGTTTGACTGACTGTTGAAGAAAGTTAACGCTCAGGATGAGACCTTAAAGGTGAGGAGATCGGACAACTTCAACATTAATCAGAAAATCAAGTATCATTCTATTGTTATCAAGCATTTGGAGCAATAGTTTGGTCAGATGTCAGCTCAATTAAACCAACGTTAGAAAGGTACATTGCCTAGCAACACAGTTCCAAACACAATGAATGAGGAGCAACGTATGGCAATGACTTCATGTGGTGGGAAATGATGTGTTGTCAAAACACACCACTTTTGATGCTTAAAAAATTAGAATTTTGTGTGTTCTCAATGCGATGTTAGTTGGTTTTATGTGTTTTCATGTTATATATGCAAAATTCTAGGGTTGGCCTTGATTTTAGGAAGAAAGTACTAAAGTTGTTGATTTTGATACAATACGAGACCCTTTACGGGCTGTAGTTCACTCTACGAGTCATGAAGTGGGTTTCCTGGACAATCTCAATCAGGGGCTAATTTTCTGGAGTTGATTCTATGAATAACTAAATAGGTCATGGATTGATTTACGAGTCGTAGAATATGGTTCGCGCCTTGAAGATAAAAGATGAGGGACTTTCTGAAGATTCATCAGACGAAATCCCCCCATGGGTTATAAACCATTTTACGGGATGTAGAGGGGCATCTTAGACTTGAAGTCCAGTTTTCCAGCAGCACTGTACGAGATCCTGATCATGGTCCATGGAATGCAATACGATCTGTAAACCTGTTCATGAGGCGTGCCGACCTAGCTATCTTATTGTGCTTTGGACTTGTATTTTAAATATTATAAATAGTTTTTTAGGTTATTTTTCATTAATTCTACATGCATTACATAGTGAACTCGAGAATTAGAGAGGAAAAGTAGTGAGATAAAATTAGAGAATTTTGAGAAACACGTGTACTTTGATTTGATCTTTAATCTTGTGATTCTCTTTGAAGTTGGATTTTTTTGTTCTTAATTCAATAGTGTAAGTGCTCTATTATATTATTCAAATTTATAAGTCTTGCATCTATACAAATCATGAGTAGCTAAATCCACAACTAGGGTTGTGGGAACCATGAAGAACTAACAAGGTAAAATTGAATAATTCATAATTCTTTGAAAGTGTGCATGCATGTATTAATTAACTCTCTTTGTTTTGCATATTTTCTAGTGGCGACTAACATTAGAACCCCCTAATCTTACTGTCTGGACCAAGGTAGTAAGGAAAAGGAAAAGAGATTAATTAACAAGATTAGATTGAAGTGTTCTCATCTAATCAACCGAATTGGGCCAATCAGAGGTTGTACTAGGACTAATTGGTATGTCTTATATTAACACAATCTTGGGAGGTTTGTTTATAGATCAACCATTCGCAAAAATTATTGAACAGTTGGATATAATGGCCAAACTGAATCATGTGGGAGGCCTATGAATAAACTCCCATCTAGTCACTTGGGTACGGCCGGCTTAAGCTTGGAGTAAGAAAAAATAAATGAGGAGTTCATACAGATGCTTTCTCGAAGTAATATCAATATGGAGATGGTAATAAAGCAAACACGAGTACTAACTAGGGCTAGAAACATCCAGGAAAGTTACCGCACCAAGCTGAGTGGATCAGAAGAAGGCATAGAAGGGGACAGGAAGGATAGCTATAGGAGTGGTCATTACGTCCCCCCCAACAATCATGATATGGGGACTAGGAATTCTAGAGTCGAGGAGATGCTTAGCCAGTTTTTGAGAAAGGTCGACGCACAGGATGAGACCTTGAGGGAGATTAAGTCTGACGCTGTCGGTATAAATTAGAAAATTGAACATCATTCTGTCACGATCAAATGGCTCGACCATCAGTTTGGACACGTATCAGCTCAACTAAGTCAGATCTAAAGGGGCATAATGACCGACACCATAGCTCAAGACCTAAAATACTGAACGGTACAAGAAGAGGATGACTAATGGTAAGGGGAGAACTTCCAAACCTTCTATAGCTACTGACAAAAGGAGAACAAAAGCTTGAAGAAGTCTGAGTTCTCAAGCTATTTATGTCGTGCCACGACAATAAATCAAGCGATACTTGAGAGACAACTCAAGGTGGACACTGGCACTTAGGTGCCCAGGTATGATTTTTGCCCCCTTATGCTTTAGTTTTGCTATGATTGTGTGTATTGATGACAATACACCTCTTTTCCAATGGGGTTTGGCTACTTATGGGCTTCAGGGATGTCTGAGTAGCTTGGGTCCATAACTACCCCGATTTTTTATCCTAGGGTTTTCTTACCTGTGTTCGTTTTCCCCATGGATATTTATTTTCTATTGAATCGACATGTCTTGGATGTTTAGGTACCATTTGTAGCATATAGTACTAATACCTGTGGCATATAGGATCATCTGTGTTTTGTTTGAAATATAATACCCACCAAAATATTGATTAGTTAGTTTAGATAGCAACCACGCATGTTTAGGTGTGTTGACAATGCTTTTTTTGATAAGTAAGGATACATTGAGATAAAAAACATGATTTGAGAGTCTTTTTTGGACAATGTAGTCGGTGCCATGTAAGTGTAAGCTTAAAGTGCTAAATTTATATGTTATCTAATAATTTAGAACTTTAGCTGCTACTCTAAGTTAGACGGTAGATTAATTGGATTAGATAATGATCTTAGGCCATTGTTCTTAAAAGTCAACTTAGCTAAAATGACCAACTAAAATTGTAGTATATCCTTTTTTCCTAATTCTTTGAGCCTATAATGTACCTATTCTTTCCAAACACCTAATTAACCTAACCTTGTTAGTTGTAAAATGCTAAATTTGTCTCTAGTCCTTCCTTGGACATTGCGCACCTTGATTGAGGCAACAAGCCTAAGTTGAGGTTGCTACCAAGAGTGGCCCTGGTTCTAAGGATAGATATTGTGCACCTCTACTCAAGCCAAAAGCCTAAGTTAAGGGTGGCTGGTGTAAGGGTGAAACACAAAAATAAGGGGGAAGTTAGTGATACATAGAAAAGGAGAAAAAGCATGCACTGGGTGCAAGAAAAATAAGTGATCCCTTAGTTGTGAGTTAAAAAGAAAACTGCTATGTAAAACCAAGGCAAAAAGCTGAGAAAAGGAAAAGAAAGCACCCAGAAAAGCCAGAAATAGGAGAAAGGAGAATAAGGTGGAAAATAACAATGTTGGTAGGGAAAAAAACGTAGGAAAATACAGTTTCAAGAAGAGCCTTTATTCATTATGTTCCCAAAATACCATACCATAGCCCCTGAGCCTATATTACAAGCCTACAAAGTCCTAAAGTTATCCTAGATTAAGTAGTTGAAGGTCCTAATCATGAGCATACGGGAACGACTATGGTATTGGGCATGATACACTAATATATTTTGTAAGAGTGAGTGTTCTTGCATAGTCCCAAGGTTAAACATGATAACATATTGAGACTCAGATATGGGACTCCTTTCGTAAGGGCACATGCATTGCATTGTTAGCGTTAGACTTATTTAGTGATTGAGGATTATTGCTAGTACCTCACTTGTCATAGTTGTTTTGTCAGATGCACTAGTCTGTATTGGTTTGCTAAATGGATATCTAATTTTGTTTTGAATGGAATCTGGGTGTATGATTGATGTGATGTATGCCATTGGGTTAAAGTTTGTGTGTTACTATATTACTTATGAGATTGAGTCCATCGCTTAAGGACAAACAACAATTTGAACTTGAGGGTATGGATGTGCTATAAAAATACAACAATTTTGATGCCTAAACTTGGAATTTTGTTTGTTCTCGATGCGATGTTAGTTGGTTTATGTTTTTTTGTGTTATAATTGTAGGATTCCAGGATTGGCCTTGGTTTTGGGAAGAAAGTACAAGTCCCTTTATGGTAGTTCACTCTACTGGTTGTGAAGTGGGTTTCGTGGACAATCCTAGTAAGGGGTTGATTTTCGAAAGTTGATTCTACGAGCATGCAAAGGGTTCATGGATTGATTTATGATTTGTAGAATATCGTTCATGCCATCAGGATCAGAGATGAGGGACTTTCTGAAAATTCATCAGATGAAACCACCCTATGGGTCATAAACCACTTTAAGAGTCGTAGAGGGGTGTCATAGACGTGAAGTCCAGTTTTCCAACAGCACTATACTAAACCACGATTACGGGCCGTGGAATGCAATACGACCCGTAAACCTGTTCGTGAGGCGTGCCGACCTAGCTATCCTATTGCATTTAGGGCTTGTGTATTAAATATTATAAATAGGTTTTTAGGTTATTTTTCATTAATTTTACAAACAATACATGGAGAACTCAAGAATTAGAGAGGAAAAATAGTGAGATAACATTGGAGAGTTTTGAAAAATACTTTTACTTTGATTTGATCGTTAATGCTGTGATGCTCTTTGAAGGTTGATTTGCTTGTTCTTTATTCAATTGTATAACTACTCTATTATGTTATTACAATTCATAGGTCTTGCATCTACACAAACCATAAGTAGCTAAATACAAAACTAGGGTTGTGGGAACCATGAAAAACTAACAAGATAAAATTTGATAATTCAAAATTCTTGGAAAGTGGGCCTGCATTTATTAATTATTTCTCTTTGTTTTGTATGTTTTTTAGTGGTGGACAACATTAGAAGCCGCCTAGTGTTACTGACTAGACCAAGGTAGTAATGAATAGGAAAAGATATTAATTAATAGGATTCAATTGATGCATTTTCATCTAATTAACCAAACTAGGCAAAGAGGAGTTTGTATTAGGACTAATAGGTACAGTTAGTAATGTGCACTACGGAGTGGGCCAAGTCACATAGTGAAATTCGCCTCTCACCGAGACCGAATAGTTTGATGAACTAACTTACCATCCTGCATGCTACAAACTAGAAAAGAATTAGGTTATCCGGTGATACTAAGTTAGGGAATCATGGGGAACACAATACCCTAGTCTCTCTCCATATTGATTTAACTCCTATGATTAGTTAGGTTTACTTTTCTACTAATTATTGCAAACCTCTCCTTTGGGGAAGTAAGTTGGTTAATCACTCAAATTGCATTAATTGAATTCTCTTAAGTCTCCATATACCCTTGTGTTCGACTATAACCTTGGTTAAGTTCTATTTCTTGACAATGACTGCTTTATCCTTAAAAAGGAGGTGTACCTTGCGCGACATCAACAAACAAACCATTGACCCTTTGATGTCAGTTGATGTAGATAATGTTCGTGAGGAGATAGTTGAGAGTGATATGCTATCAAAATGCAACACATTTAATGCCTAAAACAAGGGATTTTGTGAGTTCTTGATGTAACTTTTTATAGTTGTTGTGTTTTGTGTTGGTTTTGCAGAAAAGTGAGGTTGACATGATTTTGAAGAAAAGTTGCAGATTTTCCTGAATCATAGGACATACAAGCTTACCTACGAGTCATAGCCCATGTTACGAGTCGTAGAGGGTGATGTAGCAAGAAACAGAGACCAAAAATTAGAAATCTGCTAAGTGGAGGTCACCTACGAGGCCATCCTATGAGTTGTGAGTTTCACTATGTCTCGTATAGATGGACTCGTAGCAGGAATCAAAGAGCCAAAAGGTTGGACAAAAACTAAAGGCCTAGACTACGAGAAGAACATATGAGTCGTAGTCTAAGTAACGACTTGTACCAGTGGGTCATACCAGTTGAGTCCACAATGTCAAGAACCTGATATGAGACCCCAATTACGACTCATAGGCCATCCTACGAGTCGTGACAACGAGGCGTACCAACTGCCAGTTGTGTTTTCTGTGTAATTTTTTAGGGTTATTTTGTAAACACTATATATAGTTTAAGTTAGGGTTTTATTAGGAGATTCAAAATAAAGAAGAACTTATCATCTTTGAATATTCTCTCAAGAAAACTTTTAGGTCTTTAGATTAGATTATGTTTCTCTCTTGGAAAACCCAATTTGGGGGATTGTAAACCTTTCTTTGTGCTCATAATCAATCTATCAAGAATTTGGTTTGCAACTTGTGGTGTCATCAATCTTCATTGCCTTAGGTAAAATTCTCAATCATGTCATTTATTTGCATTATTTCTTGTTTTGCCTTAGCGATGAGTAGCTAAGCACCCACAACTTGGGGTTGTGGGAACCATGGATATTTGACTTGAGATAACCTAGGTTTATTGCATTTCTATGATAGGGGTTTTTCATGTGTTGTTTATTTCCCTTCATTATGATTGTTGTTTGGTGGTGGCCAACACGAAACACCACCTACTATCACGATACCGAACAAGGTAGTGACAAATAGGAAAAGAGAAGTAGATAAGAGAATTCGATTGATGTGTTGTCAACTAATCAAACAAACCTGACCAAGAGGAGGTCGACGAAGGTTGACTAGGACAGCATGTAACAGTTAGTTGGCACGCCACGGTAGCCGACCAAGCACTATGGTGAAATTTGACCTTCACCTTCACAAGAGGACTGTAAGAACCTAAGTTACTGTCCTGCATGTGAATGTCCAATTGTAGTTATGTTACCAAGATAATCAAGTCAAGAACTATGGGGAACACAATTACTAAGTTGTCCGTAAAATTGAATATTTTTCCGCATTTTAGCATAGCGTTATTTTATTTTGTTTTTGAATCACAACCCCCCCCCCATTTAGAGATTTTAGTTATCGATACTCGAAATGATTGATATATAATTCTTCTAGTGAACCTTGTATTCCCTGTGCATTCGACCCTAACCTTCAATTATGTTAATTAGTGACAATGAATGCTTTCTTATTGGAGTGTGAACATCAATTAGAAATTATGGCGCAATTGCCGGGGAATACGATAGTTTTGACTTGAATTCACTTTTAGTTAGTTCTAGTGTTGATTTCTGGAGTCTCGTGTATTTTGCTTTTGTTTTTGTTTTTGTTAGTTGATTTTGAGTGCAGGTTGGCGGGCACCATGACTAACCAAAAGTTCGACATTACAAATGATTTGTTGGAAACCTTGCAGAGGCGAGCCCTATTTTATGGGCAAGAGTCCGAAGACACCCAAATTCACCTGCAAAATTATACTCAAACGCTGAGGGGGATTCTTAGGAAAAGACATCCTGCTTGGGAGTGCATAGCTCTTCAGGCTTTCCCCATGAATCTACAGAGTGAAGCCGTTGAATGGTGTTCAATTCTCCCACTTGATGTTTGTTCTAACTGGGGGAGGTATAGAGAGTCTTTCTCATGAACTTCTATGAGGATCCCAACAAGCAAAAGCTCAAGAACAACATCTGCTGTTTCAAAATGGTGCCTAGAGAACCTTTGGTAGTAGCTTGGGAAAGCTATAAGTCGTGCTTGGCAATGAATCAAAACCATTGTTCGACTGATGATGAATTGACAGCTAGTTTCTGTCGAGCACTAACCTCCGAGCAACAAGGTCATGTTGATGCATTGTTTGGAGGGGAGTTTTGGGAGTTCCTAAGATGACCACCATTTGATGAGATCACCGAGCATATGGATAATCTATCTGCAGTTGCTCCAGTTTACCAACCTTTCAAGGACAGACAGGACAATCCACTAGTATATTGAAGGAAGCCCCGAGTAAACCTAAGAGTGAGAATGTGCCAAATTGGCCGAGTTTACCACACTAGCATTGCATCACTAACAAGCTGACTAGGATTGAGCATATGCTTGAACAAGTGTAGATCAAGGTCAATGAGCAAGATGACGTTGTTCGGGAGATACAAGTTGATGTTCTCAAAAGTAACTAGAAAATGGAACAACAAACCTTGTCAATATAGTGGCTCGGAGATAGGATGGAGCAGCTTGCTGAGAAACTAGAGGCGGTACAAGAGAGCAAAGGAACAATAGAAGGAGCAGTGATGGAACTAATGGAGAATTCTGATTATCCGTGATGGCATGGTCGAGCTGCAACGTTAAACAAGGTGCTTCTTGGGAGGCAACCCAAGCATCTTTTATGTTTGGGATTATTTTGACTCATTTTTATTCGTTTAAATTGTTGGGTGGTAGTTTAATATTTTGTTGTGAGTGTTAAAACATTGAATCAACTGTACTGTCTTGCATTTAATTACATATGGAGTAAATGGTTGCAGAAACGAACGAGAAAAATGAGGAGTAGAGAGATTTATGCTTGGAGCAGCTTCTACGAGCAGACCTACGAATCGTAGTCACCACTATGACTTGTAGTCATGTCTTATCAAGGGAAATAGTGAGTATCTGAAGTTGTCACAAACACTACGAGCCAACCTTATGATTTATATGATTTCCCACAAGTCGAAATTGGGGTTCATAGTACCCAGGTATGGAAATTCAAAATTGTCTTAAGTGTTGGGTCCGCTACGAGACTGGGACTTATGAGTAATAAGAGGTCCTACGACTTGTAGTCAGGGTCTCGTAGACCTGATCTGCAGAATTTTAAAAGGTGACCCATTTTGAATAGTAAAAGACTAATGTCTTTTGGCTCTTCATGTCACTTCATGAAACGGTTCTTCTCACTTTATAACCCCCCCCTAACATCACTTTTTCACTATTTCATTCATTCCCCAAATCATTCCTCTACTAACATCCCCTAACAGGTGCAATTTTCACTAGGGATTCAATTTTTTTTTCTTCTTCTAATCTCACCTTCATCCATTCATATGGTAAGTTTTCATGGTTAAGTTTGGTATACCTCTAGAATAATCTTGTTTTATGGTTGTTGGAATGAATGATTTATGATAAGAATGTGATTTATACTTATCTATGTCCCTGCAATGAGTTGGTTCTTTAATTTTATCTTTGCTAGGTGACTTTAAAGTATGATGTAATGGTCATGTGCGCGTATTATGTATTTTATGGGTGATTATTTGTGAAGACCATCCGGGGTTGAACTTTATAAGTGGAAGAATGCTATCATTCTGTTTTGAGAGAGGACTAATGCATAAAATTGATATACCCTTTTATGTGCTTCCATATGTTCGATATTGGAGATGTTTTGAACGATACGGAGAATTTGTGTTTCATTATAGGATGATTGGTAAAGTGTAGTGATTAGGCTTATTACTAGGCTATTCATGTGTTTGTGATTTCTGATGCTTCCTAGTTAATTGTTAGTCATTTTGGAAAGGTTAGAGGCACCCAGGGTGCTCTCTGTTTTCTGCTTTGAGGACCTACTATGACTCGTAAGTCATCCTACGGATGGTAGTGGCCCTTCATAGAAGGAAGTAGTCATCTATGGTGCCTTAACATTTTCCATACGAGGCTCACCTACAATTTTTAGGACTTGTTACGACTCGTAGTATTGGTCATGTGGTCCTGATCAGAATTTACAGAAGTTTCTGGAATGATGTACAAGCCCAGACTACGACTCGTAGGTTACCCTACGAGTCATACCTGTGCCTCATAGATGATTCCAGAATACCTTTTTCTTAGAGAACTTAGTATTACGAGTCACATTACGGCTCGTAGGTCACCCTATGAGTCATACCTTCAACTTGTATCTACAACCCTGCATCTAGTTCAGTTGTTTTTCACGTTGGAATTTTTATTGTTTATTCTTTGATTATTTTATGTGTTAGCCATTTATGGAACAAAAACATCATGGGACTCACGCGTTGGTGTGTGTTCACTTTTTAGATATCATGCCTCTAAGAAGTCGAACGAGTGATGCCTCGACTTCAGGACACCAATTGAGAGATGAGACGTTGGATGATGAAAAATTTACTAAAGAGATATAACCATATCCCGAATCTAATATACCCGTGATGAGGTCATAAATAGCAAGGGTCCCGATGGAAGTGGATAGTCCCTCCTAGTCTGAAGAGGAGGGTGACAATGAAGGGTCAGATGATGATGCCTCACTTTATGAGTGGAGTCCTCTCGAGGTATCTCAAAGTTACCTAGAGGAGACTGTTCCACAATAGCCAACAGATTCGACTTACACCGTCACCTCCCCAGACCCCAAAGCACAAGATGGTGTGTCCTAGGCATTAGAGAGATTTATGAAAGGGACTGGATCCAAAAATTCAAGGGAGGTCGGTGCACAGATTTCATGAGTAGGCAAGGTTAAAAGACTCAGGGCTAAGTGGTGCACCATAACTAAGGGTTGAAATCGAGCACCATGGACTAGGATGGCTATCATAGGTGTTGGGAAAGTACGCCCCCTTCCTGGTCCGAGAATTTCATGCCACCTACTGTGCTACTTTACGTAGCAATCTTCCAAGGCACAAAAAGCCCATTGAGCAGCAACGATTGAGTGAAGTACTGGTCAGAGGTGAAGTTGTTGATATCATAGAAGAATCTATTCAGATGGTATAGTTTGGGCCAAATTACAGAGTGCCACAATCCACAGCAGAGTATGATCATAGAATTGCAGAAATGAGGAAGGCAGTTAATCAAAAAGATATCGTGCTGAGAACAGAGCTTCTTAAGTGGATAGCGAGCCAAATCTGCAAGGAAAGTGTTGAGCCAATATGGGTAACAAATTTTCATGAGTATCTTATAGTAGCATAGGAACCATAAAATCATCATAAGTATGCATTAGAATTTAGGAAATTAAAGAAAAGTAAAATGCATAATAGGCAACTTCATGGGTGAACTAATACCCATAAATCAACTCACATACCTGAGAAACTAGAGAGAATCGTAATTGAAGTCTTAAGGAAGAAACTTCGAAAAACCTAGCTTGTTCTTGAGAGTTCTTGAGAATCTCTTTTGCCTTAGAGAATTTAGGATTATAGAATGAAGGAAAATTAGGGCTTAAGGGTCATTATAGGTCCCTTTTCTATCCCCAAAATGACATGGTTTTGAATTAGAATTGATGGGAATGACCGAATTGCCCCTGACTAAAAACTGTCAAATGCTACTTATGAGACCCTAACTATGAACCATAAACTGGCTTACGGGCCATAAGTCCTTTCGTTTGATGTCTCACCTAAGAATTTTTTAATATGACTTTTATTGAATTAGAAACTAGACAAACAGGATGAGTCGTACAATTACTTATGGTTCGTGGTTGGACTCATTGAATCCTTCCTCACTTATCAAATTTTCACCTTATACCTAATCGCTTTTATGAAACCTTATATATGTTGAATTTCTTCCATGGGCCATCTGATAACTTGTAAATCACCTTCCTGAAAACTCTTATTTTTCTTCACGTATGGGATTCCACTCACGAACCTATCCACGAGACATGAAATGCATTATCGGTTGCTTCTTGGTCCATGGGTTACCCCACACATGGAAACTTTTCCCCTTCCTGATGTCCTATGTATAAGAACTGATCGTATGGAAAATAGAACAATCAATGAGCTGTGAATTACATGGGAAAGTATGTCATCAGCTATTTTTCAGGCCAACCTTTCTACAATTATGGCTCCAAAATTGGATGTCATTATAATATCTCCCTCTTGGGATCATTCGTCCCTAAATGTACTTAAAGGCAGGCTAGAATGATTAAACTAGCAGCTAATAACCAAGAATGAATGCAAAATTGCAAGTCAAACACATGTCTCAAAACTTTTAGACTTCATACTTATAAACATGTCTCAAAACAGACTGTCAAACATTAAAATAAATACACACATCATGAGAAGTTAAAATGAATGAGACTTGAAGTTTTGGAAGATATTTCTTAGTACCTTAGGCTTGAGTATAGTGGAACAGATGTGGATAGCACATCATCATATTTGCTTCCATTTCCCAGTAGCACTCTCAACGTATTGGTTCTTCCAAAGTACCTTGACGGATGCAACGTCCTTGTTCCGTAGCTTCTTCACTTGTTGATCTAGGATTTCAACCAGTACCTCTTCATAATTTAAATCCTCTTTAATTTTCACATCATGCAAAGAAACTATGGAACTTGGATCACCCGTGAATTCCTTAACATCAATACATGCAAGACCGGGTGAATCAAGTGCAACTCTTTGAATAGATCCACCTCATATGCTACTTTCCCCACTCTCCTCACTATCTTGTGAGGCCCCACATATCTTGGGCTCAATTTTTCTTTCTTACCAAATCGGAGAACACCTTTCAATGGAGATACATTCAAATAGACCCTATCACCAACTTAGAACTGAAGATCCCTTCTTCTCACATTCGAATAGGACTTTTGTCAACATTGGACTACTTGCAATTTCTCCCTTATAATTTTAATTTTCTCCATAGCATTCATCACCAAGTCTGGTCCTATTAATGCCACCTCATCAACTTCGAACTACCTAATAGGCAATCTACATCGTCTACTGTACAATGCTTTGAATGGTGTTATCCCAAAGCTCGTGTGAAAGCTGTGGTCATAAGCGAATTTGATAAGTGGCAAATGGTCATCCTACCTTCCCTTGAATTCCCATATGTAAGCTCTCAACATAGTTTCCAAAGTTTGAATAGTCGTTTCGGCTTGACCATCGGTTTCAACAAGAAAATTTGTACTCAACTTCACTCTAGTGGCAAGTCCTCTTTGGAAGGACTTCCAAAAGTAAGAAGTGAATTGAACTCATGATCCTATAAAATGGAGAAGAGAATTCCATAAAACCTCACCGACTCTTGGATATACAAGTGAGTATAGTTATCAGCATTGAATGTAGTTTTGACTAGCAAGAAATGAGCTAACTTTTTCATATGGTCAACCATCACCCATATGGAGTCAAAGCGTTTTTCGGTCCTTAGAAACCCAACTACAAAGTCCATATTGATCTCTTCCCACTTCCAAGTAGGTATATCAATATCTTGGACTAGGCTACCCTGCCTTTGGTGTTCAGCTTTTACCTACCAGCAATTGGACCATTTAGACACAAATGAATAAATGTCCTTCTTCATCCCAGTCCACCAAGAAATCTCCTTCAAGACTCTATACATTTTTATGGTGCCATGATAAATGGAATATGAAGAGTTATGGGCTTCTTGCATGATCAACTTCTTCAACTTGTCATCATTGGGTACATATAACCTCCCTTGATATTGGAGTGCACCATCTTCTCCTTGTGAGAAGACCTCTACCTTTGCATCTTTCACCAAAGTTTTTAACTCAACCAAAGTGGGATCAAAATCTTGTTTGGCCTTAACCTCATCAATCAAAGAAGATGCTAACCCATGAAGAACCATTGCACAACCATTTCCAGACTCACTCAATATTACTCCCAACCTCTCCAACCTATGAACATCTTTAACTAACTCCCTTTTTCCATAATCTTCTATATGGGACACGATACCTATGGAAATCCTACTGAAGGTGTTGGCTATCAAATTGTCTTTTTCGAGGTGGTACTTCACACTCATATCATAATCCTTTAGCAACTCTAACTACCTTTGTTGCCTCAAATTGAGATCCTTTTAAGTGAACACATGTTGGAGACTCTTATGGTTAGTGAAAATGTCACGCCCCAAGTCCCATTAGGGCGGACCGGCACCCGTTGCCGATAAGGCCCGGGAGAACCAACCTGTAACTATGCTCTTTCTATACATATAATAAGGGATTTCCACCTTTAACATGCCTTAAAGCAGATAAACAGTGATAACAATCCAAAAGAAAATGCATATGACTAGGTTGTTGGGGCCATGCTGTCTAAAGTACGAGACATGACTATACTTGAATTTACATAGTCTACAAAGCCTCTAAATAATAGAAAGTATCAAATAAGGATCGGGACAGGCCCCGCCTCCACTAACTGTAAAATATAAATATAAGCTCTAGACATATACAAAGCCCCGAAGCAACCTGGAGCTTGGTAACAGCAGTTGAATATCCTGTACTCCTACTGCGGAGATCTACTAGCACCAGTACCTGCAGCATGAAATGCAGGTCCCCCGCAAGTGACTCAGTACGAGATAATGTACTGAATATGTAAGGCAGCAAATACTGTATATGAAATAACTACTCAAATGAAATCATGCACTGATGTGGAATAAGTAACCACCTTTGGATATACTTTAGAATCGTATACTTTATGTTCTTTATATTGCTTTACCTTTACTGTATAATCTGTGTGCATCATGTACTATAAGTAACCAACTGATCAGTGGTATAAATATATCAGGATCGCCCCTGGCTAGATTCTTCCTTAACCCCTTGGGGTACCACCCGTGATAGGATAGCCCCTGGCTAGGTGATTCTTCCACCCCTCGGGGTACCACCCATCAATAAACACATATGCTTTATCTTTCAATTACC
>JAPFFP010104817.1:0-42670 GCA_026153255.1 Solanum medicagineum
AATTTTATTAAAGTATACACAGATTATATACTATAATGTATCAAAAGTTATATAAGGTATACACTGGTCATACAATATAATGTACATAAACCGAGTATAGATATGGTACACTCAAAAAAGTAGATATACCTTAACTATAAAATTACAACTTAACTGTACATGAAGTATACATCGATGAATTCAATCCTTATCAACTCAAAATCACCGCTAAACAACCTCAAATTTTATACTAAATCCTCTTGAGTCTTTTAATTCATAATTCATTTGAAATGATTCATGTTTTTGATATGCTAAATTTTATTTTATTTTTTTAAAAAGGGGAAAAACAACGAAGAAAAAGAAAACACTGAAAGAAAAAAAAAGACGCAAAAGGAGAAAGGAGAAGAGAAAAAGGCCATTAATGAAGAAAAAATAAGATTATAAGTCATCAATAATAACGAAGCTAAGGAAGAAAGAAAATTTTTTGGCAAATTTTAATAATTTTTAAAAATTTAACTAGGGATCGAAATTGCCAAATGGCTATTTGGGTGTTTGGATGAGTTTAAAAATTGTTCAAATTTGCTCTAATTCATTTTTTAGCGTCTGAAAGTGTTTAACAAATTTTAAAATAACTTAAATAAATTAAAAATGCCTTTTAAAAAGTCAAAAGTTAAAAGTTGGTTTCTCCTATTTTTTTCTTTTTGGCTTAAAAGTCACTTATGTTTGATCAACAATTTTATTTTTTTAGCCCTAATAATTATTTTGCTCCTACTCTTTTTCCCTATTTTCTTCTTCCATTTTTTTTAGTTTTGCTCCTTTTTTTCTTCTTGCACTTTTTTTCTTCCATTTTCTTCCTTCTTCCTATTTTTTCCTTTCTCCCATTTTTTCTTGCTCTTTCTTTCTTTTTTTTCTCTAAATTATTTCCTCCTTTTTTATTTTTCTTTTTAAATTATTTATGATATTATTTATGATAAAAAAGAAATATAGTCATTACTTATATAAATATAATTAAAAAAACATTTCAAATATTTTATGTGTTTTATCAAAATTATATATTTTAAAATTTTAAAATAACTTAGACATATAAATTAACTTATACCATCAATTTATATTGAAGTTGAATTAAAATAAATTAATTCTAATTTAATTTAATTTAAAAGAAAAACAAGGAATATCCGTCTTTCTGCTAAACAGGGTCTTTATTTTCATTTTTTTTTTCTTAGTGATTTTAGAATAGAACAAGTAATCAAATAGAAGAGAATGTATCGGAATTTCCATCTCAAGATTTAGAAGATCTTATGTTGGTATATTCCTTTTATTATTATTTAAGAAATTATTATTTAATATATAGTATTAGGATTCGAATCCAGGTGGAGGGGTTTGTCTAACGAGATACTATGTAGAATAAGATCGTCAGGTGAGTCACATATTGCGCATTTACCGCTTAGAGTAATAATTAGTATTTTATAGTGTGTACAACTTAAGGGTATTTCAGACATTTTGATAAAAAAAATTACTTAACAACATTTATGTATCAAACATATTAGCAACATTTTATCTGTTTAAGAACTTTTATCCAAACACATGAATATTTATTATTAAAATAAGTTTCAGCACGAGTAATGGGTTATAGAGCCGGTCAGGATCTAACCCAGAACCTAACCCGACTCAACTTTTACTAAGTTTGACTTACTTTAGTTGTTTTTTATCAATATTTTAGTACTTTATTAAATTATATATTTCTTTATTTTGGCATATATAAAACATATCAAATTTTAAAAAAAGTGTTTTGAAAATATTTTGACAAAATTTCTTCCGAGTAAATTCGAGTTGAATATCAACCCAATTTAAATGGGTTGAGATGGGTTGAGCTAATGAATAGCACGTTATTAACCCACCGAAACTTCAACGAGTTGAACGAGTTAAGCGAATTGGATTTAATTTTATCACCCCTACTTTTTAACCGGTAAAATGCGAGATGGGTTTACTAAATTACACTTTGAATGTCTTTAAAGTGTCTTATACGTGCAAATCTTAGTTAAAATTTCTACAATTTGCTTACCTTTTGCCAGCTTTAGTAGTTCCATATTATATTCAATCTTAAATTTTTATATTTCAAGCCAAAAACATGCACATCCCTTTAAACTTATGACAATTGTTCATTAACATTTCATCTATAGATGCGATTTTTGAACCATTAAACTTAAATGCAACAAATACTAATTAAACATCTTATGCGGAGATATGACAAATATTGTGTTTTCTTCACAAATTTGAGTGCATAAAATTAATTTAGATGTTCTGACATGGATATATATAGATTCTCTCTTTTGTTTATGAACCAATTAAACAAAATGTAAAGTTAATTTGCAATTGTCAACCCTTTAATTTTACATCAAGTCCCTCATCTCGTAATAGAATTCAAACTAAAAAAGGGTGTTCTGAAGAGGAAAACCACATACAAACCCATGGATCGATCACTTATTTATTATTATATTCAAAGTAAAAGAATTGCATTGCACTGAAAAAGAGTATTACATTTGTTTAATTTATAAAGCATCAGCAACAGTGAAGAAATTGAACTAACACGTCTTGTAGCATATGCAACGATAATGACAAAGACCGTGGCAGCGCCCGCCATCAAAGTTTTCGGCGAGGCATATTTGGTTGCAAACGTGACCCGTCACACAAATCCCGTGGAAGGTTTGGCCATGGTACTGACATAGTTTTTCCTGTGTCTCTACAATTAATTAATCAAACAATAAAATATCATCAAAATTATAATAATAAAATTGTAAGGTATGGTAACATACCATTTGTTGTTGAGAGAAGAAGCACTAGGAAGACAAGGACATCAGATGTACGAAAATGCTTCACTATCAAGATAGATGTTTCTCACAAACTATTGACTATTAGGGATCAAGGCATTAGATGCTATATGGTTGTGTAATGTAAACAATTCATGGAGAAGGGATGTTGTGGTAGCTTGGGAAGTAGGTTCTTGAGATGAATCTTGTGATTGTGTGTGTGATGGTTTTGGAGGAGGCGATTTGTGGACATAGTCATTCAAATAAGATGGGACTTTGTGCATTCTGTGGGGTTTTCTAAGTCCTACTGTCTCAGATTGTGAAGGTGCAACATGTGTTGGTGAAGGTATGTGGGAGCAAGTTATTATGACTATGTGACAGATTAGGACTTGTGTCATTATCACTCTCATGGCTGGTGTGTGGACTGTCTGACATGTGCAATTGTGGGATATCATTCACAAAATATATAATGTTAGGTATAGATGAAAACATCTCACGCCCCACTTGTAGGATACCATTGGGTATGTTGTTGTTATAGGCATAGATGAAAACATATTAGGATTGACAGGGAAAGAAAAAGGAAAAACATGCTCACAAAAGCTAACATCTCTAGAAATAAGTATCTTTCTTGTAGCTAGACTTAGTACTTTGCAACCTTTTGTACTAAAGGGATAGCCAATGAAAATGTGAGGGGTAGTCTTACGTTCAAACGTGGTTCTTTGAGTTTTGGGAATGGTTGGATAACATAATCACCCAAAACTTTTCATATCAGAATAATCAGGTCCTTTCTTATGCAACAGTTCAAAGGGGCATTTGTTGGCAGTGAGGGGACTTGAAAGTCTTTTTATGATATATGTTGCAGTGAGGAGGCATTCTCCCTAATATTGTATAGGTAATTTGGATTGTAAAAGAAGAGATTTGGCTATTTCAAGAAGGTATTTGTGTTTTCTTTCCACTACACCATTTTGTTGTGGGGTGTATGGACAGGATTTTTGATGCGAAATTCCTTTAAATTGTAAGAAGGCGGTTGTCTCAGAGTTTGTGAACTCAAGTCCATTATATGATCTTATTTGCTCCATAGAAATGTTAAACTGATTTTGCACCATGGTTACAAAGACTTTTATGATCTGTAATGTGTTGCTTTTGCAATTTAGAAGGTGAGTAGAAGTGACTCTACTATAGTCATCAACTAAATTGATAAAATATTTTTATCCATCATAAGTGGTAACGTGATAAGGCCCTATAGATCTACATGGACCAGTTCAAAAATTGTGTTGGTAGTTGTAGTTTTATCAGGAAATGGTAATCTAAATTGCCTAGCCATAGGGCATATGGAACAAAAGAAAGGTTGTCTAGGTGAGAAGGTTACAAGGATTAGCATTCCTCTCATTTTGGCAAAAGGTACATGACCTAGTCTATAATGCCACAACAAATTTACTTTATTACTGTGGGATGAAACGCCACATGAAAGGGAAGGAGCACTGCCTTTATTAATGAAAGGCATATTATTTGCAATTGGAGGATGACATGAATGGGAACAAGAATAATAGGAACACTACATATTATCAACAAAATTACATTCAGAAAGAAAAACTAGATTGGAAAAACAACTTTCTGATGCAGAAATGTTGCTAGTTTTCTTGAGACATCCTACGCATAGGAGATAAAGTCCATCATGCACATTATCAATCTCTAAAGGCCTCTTCTGTGAGGGGGCCTGCAGTAGACAAGCAATATCAGAAAACAAAACCACACCTTTGAAGTGTAAGGTTAAAGAACTAATAGATATCAGATTGTACTTGAAAGAAGGTATCAGTAGGACTTTGTACAAAGTGATTTTGGGTGATAATATCACATTTTCTATTTCTATCACCTTCACATTGTAACCATTAGATAGTTTTACAAGTAAAGGGTAGGGTAATGAAACAATACTGCTAAGGTTTTCTTGTCAAAGATCATATGGTGAGATGCTTCCAAAATCCAGGATCCATAAGTCAACCTTTCCTTTGAAACATCCACAAGATAGTTTATCAAAATGTATAGAGGGAGTACAAGCAATGATACCTGCAAAGTTAGCATTTTCACAAGTTTGAGCATTATCATGTGTGCTAGAATTATTGAAGTGTTGCAACATATTCACTAACTGATCATACTGCTCCTTGGACAAGCTTGGTGTTTTCAGTATTCATTTCTGATGGCTGTGCATGTGCATTGATGGGAATTCCTTTCCCTTATTGAACCTATTGTTATAACCATTATTTAAGTTTCTTTGTGAATTTGTAGCTGAATCCTGAGGAGGATAACCATGTAGTTTGTAGCATTTGTCCTTTGTATGCCCAGGCTTCTTGCAATACTCACATAATGGCCTAGGTCTACTGGTGTTGGTGTGACTTCCAGAATTATAGTTGTTCTTGATAAAACTTTGACCAGACATATAGTTTGTCCTGAAATTTCTGGTTCTTGAAGTGCTTGCAGCAAAGGCAGTGGACTCAGTAAACATTTGATTGTGAGGCTTGAGTTCTCTTTGCTTTTCCTCTTGCACAAAGAAGTGCAAAATCTTGTAATACTTCCTCTGATCATTGTATAAACTTCATTTAGTTTTGTAACAAACTGAATCAAATGTCTTTCCTGTTCAGCCTTATACATGAGATCATTTGCACCACAAATACATTGACAATTACATGTGTGATTGGCAACTAGAGTACTTAATTCTTCCCACAACTTCTTCATTCTGATATAGTAATTAGTAATATTCAGTGCACCTTGACTTAAGTCACTGATTTCCTTTTGAATTTAATACAACTTAGCTCTATTAGCTTGACTATATCGATCATGTAGTTTCTTCCAAAGTTCTGCTGAATTGTTCACATATTCAACATTGTCTGCAATGTCACTATAGAGAGAATTTAGGATCCAAGAAGTAATCATATCATCACACCTTTTTCATTGGCAAAGCTTTATCGATCGTTCTTCAAACTTAGTGTATTCATCAGTAACAAACACCAACTGATAATGATCTGAGAACGCTTCTCTTCCATGAACGATAACCAATTCCATCGAAATGAAAATAGGAGCCAAAGTAAAATTGAGATTGTCAAAGGGATAAATTACAAGGGATTACTTGGATTGATGGTTGTACTGCTTGTAGAGTTCACAGTTGAAGTATTCATGACATGAATCTATAGAAGGAATAGCAATGTAGATACTTCAACAATGTAAATCTAACACAGAAATGTTAATGCAGAGACAGGGAGAATCAGGATCTCCTTTCATGAAGAGGAGCCTTGAGAACTGGAACAAAGAAATGTAATTTGTGGAATAAACAACTTGTTTCATTCATTGAAGAGAAATAGGTATACATACCATGTTGAACAAATTATAACAAACTATAAGCAACTATAACTAACTCTCTAACTAATTCCCAACTAAAATGCTGACTCAGCACTACATATTGTTATCTCAAATAATAAATTATTATCTCAATAAATTCATTATGAGATAATGACAAAAAAATTCATTTTATCCTTATCTTTTCCACTGCATTCAAGCCTAAGGTGTTGATATAAGTCTCCTATGTGATTTCAAGTCTAAGTTCAGCCCATGACATTTGCATGCTTTCATGTTTAAATTGACAAGTTCATGATGATTTTACACTTATGTCGAGATTTTTGAAATGATGCTTAAGTGCGTTGATGCATCCTTATGTGGGCTGAAATTGTCATGTTTACTTCTCTCATATACCTTTCTTTGACATTCGGGGACGAATGTTCCCAAGGGGGATACATTGAAATGACCCCAAAAAGTGCCTGAAAATGTGCCTCGGAAATGCCCGGAATCATACTTTCCATATATCTCAAAATCCATGGGTGATATCGAAAATTTGACTTTATATTCTTGTTCTGGGGTTCAAATTTGAGTGGGAGATGGGTCTAACTATGATTTTAGAGCAACCTTATCGAAATTTGAAAATCGCAAAAATGCGATTTCAAGTGACGATTCGCACCCCTGGCTCGACGCGCCAAGGGCACGCTACTTTGTGTTTTGTGCACTAATTTTCTATCTCGGTGCAAGACTTTTGGGTCTGGGGCCTAAGTGTTCCCATGCGTGAAAATACCTATACTTAGCCATATTTCACTCTCATACCATTCAAGACGTTCCCTAATACTCTCTCAAACACTTAGACAAATATTTCACTACAAATTTGAAGTTCCAACACTCGTGTGGATCTTAACGTTCTCATTCAAGCTTCAATTCTCCATCTCTAATCTTCTTCAAGAATTCTCTAAAAACAAGGTATGTGGGTTTCAACCAGTGGCTCCTTTCACCCATGGTTCCCAAGCTTCTTTTTTTACCTAAATTGCATGATTTAAAGTTGATTTACTCATGGGTTCTCTGTTATGAATTTGACAATGAACTATGTTAGGGTTTTGTAAAAGTATGACTGTTTATGCATGTTTTGAGCTATGAATCTAAGATCTATTGTGAGATTTGATGAAGAGTTTTGATATACATTATTTGAGGGTGTTACCAAGTATCTATTGATGGTTTGACAACAAATTTTCTAGCATGATTTAACTCTTGAATTGCATGGTTTTACGCTAGCACTACACACCAGCTAAGTATTTGGTAAAATGTCCAGTTATGATTTCTTGAGGAATTGAAGGCCCATTGCATGTCTTATGAGTTGAATGATTATATGATGATGAAAGGAATATTTGTATATGATATTATCTCTATAGTGTTGGGAATTAACCAAGCCTCACTCGAGTTGTTGTAGACTCAGGTAACCATGTTGAGGGGTTTGAACCTCGATCGCGTCGCTCGGGATGTGGTAGGCCAGTGCAACCATATTGAGGGGTTGTACCTCGATTGCCTCACTCGGGAGGTGGTAGGCCCATACAACCATGTTGAGGGGTTTTACCTTGATAACCATGGTTTGTACCTCATCAACCATGTTGAGGAGTTTGTACCTCATAAACTAGATTGAGGAGTTTGTACCTCATTCAGCTCTCCAAGTGGGTGGTAGGCCTTGGATATTAACTATTAATGGTCTCTCCTTACACATGTATTATGTTTCATATAAGCATGATTTTAGTTCAAACATCATTCATACATGTCATATTGCTATATGCTTATTCATTTCCTATGTTATGCATTTTGGTTATGGTTCTTATTACTTGTTGCATTGCATTTTACATACTTAGTACATTCAAACTTACTAATGTATAATCTATGTCTACATGATGTCACCATGTAGGAACATGAGCCTCGCTTGAGCAATCTCCTCCACGTGGCTAGTACAATTCCTCCCAAGCTAGTTGGTAAGTCCTCCATTCTGGGGACAAGATCTATGATCTCATGCTATGTACTAAGACTATCTTTCTTTTATGTATATATTGACTACGAGGGTGACCCCGGTTGCTTTTATTGGCCCCCACTCTTGTCTATATAGTAGAGGTGTTGTTGGACAAGTTATGTATCGAGCCTGAACTCTCTTGTTTTGACGCTTATGTTATGAAAGTATCCCTTTAGTTCTTTCTTCCCCTATTTCTACTCTTATTATGTTGATTAATTGCTTCCACGACCAATGACGTCTAATGGTATGTTAAGAGGATTGTTTGGGGTCCCTTCAGGTTCCCCATTCGCCATGTCATGTCTTGACCCTAGGCTTGGGCCGTGACAGATGGACAAGCTAAAAGAACAATACAAACATCAGCGGATATATTGAGGGCTTGTGTGCTTGATTTCAAAGGAAGTTGAGATGATCATTTACCTCTTATTGAATTTTCTTATAATAATAGTTTTCATTCAAGTATTAGTATGGATCTGTTTGATGCTTTATATGGTAGACGATGTAGATCACTACTGGGTTGGTTTGAGGTTGGAAAAATGTCCTTAACTGCTCGTTATTTGGTGCTTAATGCTATGAAGAAGGTGAAAGTCCTACGAAAAAGGTTGAAAGCTGCCTAAAGTCATTAAAGGTCATATGTCGATGTTAGGAGTATGGAATTAGAGTTTGATGAAGATGATTGTGTGTGTTTGAAGGTTTTTGTAATTAAAGGAGTGATGCTTTTTTGTAAGAAAGGCAAATTAGGTCCTAGATATGTAGGACCTTATAAGAGAGTAAAGAGAGTTGGGAAAGTAGCTTATGAGCTGGATTTACCTATTGAGTAAGCCGTGGTTCATCTGGTGTTTCATGTATCGATGCTAAGGAATTATTTAGGTGATCTTGATTCGATTGTTCCATTGAAGGATAGGCCCATTAAGGATGATTCGACTTATGAAGAAGTACCGATTGAGATTTTGGACCGACAAGTGAAAAAGTTGAGAAAAAAGAGGTTGCATCTGTGAAAGTGTTATGGAGAAACCAATAAGTTGAAAGTGATACTTGGGAGGCTAAAGCGCACGTGATGAGACAATACCCTTAGGATGAAGTGAACATGATGAGATAATACGCTTAGCTTTTTTTCTTCTATTAAAGCCTAAGACATTTAATATGATCTGTTACTTTAAAATTCTCATGAATGTGTATCTCCTAACAAGTTGCTTGCATCATGATCATGAAACTACTTTTGAATGATATTTGATGCATAAGTTTGACAATTTTATGAAAATGATGAGAAAGCTGCATTTTTGCATATATGTGAAGTTAACTGTGCTCCTACTCTATTTAAGTATATTTCTTTCTCATTCGAGGATGAATGATCCTATGGGGATATATTGTAACACCCTGCATGTTGTTAGCCTGGAAAGACTGAAAGTTCATGATTTTGGTGATGCTTTGATCCTACGAACGACTCTACGACCTGTAGAAGAAACCACAGGTAATAGGAGGGTTTGTGAAAGGTGCTAAATGAAAATGAAAAATTGAAGGATTTCTGGAACTTGACTTATAAGTTTTTAGGACAGACCGTATAAGAAACCACGATCCATCAGCGGTTTTGTAGAAAGGTTCCCTGAAGGGCCTAAATTTTTCTAAGTCTAGAATACTTCTACAAAAGGACTTATGGCCTGTAAATGGAATTATGGATCGTTCTTCATGTTCGTGGTTTGGAAGATGCGAATTCAAGAAACTCAAATTATATGACATGGTATTCTACAGATTAAAGTACGGTGCGTAGGTTGATACATGACCCATAGAAGGAGTTTTATGGACGACTGTGGCAGTTTTTAAGGAAGGGTGTTTTTGACATTTTCATTTCATCTAAGTTCTAAAATATGTCATTTTTGCTATCTTAACTGACTTGACTGATCTAGCCCTTATAAGGTCTATTCCTAAGTCACTCAAAGCCTTGAATTTTTAAAAGTTCTCTGAAGGATTCTCAATATTTCTCTCTCTAAGTCAAGGATTCCATTGGAGCTAGGGCTTGAAGGTTTGGTCAAGTTTTTCAACATTCTTCTTAAATTCGAAGGATTCTACTTGAGGTATATAGGGCTTCTTTCATGGATTAGTTTCATCCATGAAGCTCAATCCAAAATCTTCTCTTACCATAGTTTCGTGATGATTTCCTATGGGCTTTTATGCTATGATTCCAAATACATGGATTATGATTCCTATATGATGATTTTTCCTAATTAGGTAGGAATTATGATGAATTATATGAAATATATGATTTTGAAGAAAAAGTATATCATTTCAAAGTATGAATGAATAAGGCTTAATGATTTAATGTGGGTTTCCTTATTAATGATTCAATTTGATTCAATTGCATGTTTTCTCTATAAATCCTATACAGTTGTACGATTTTAACTAAAATATCCATGGACCCAACTTACACATAGTCTCTTATGATAAATCTATGTATTTTCACGATTATGATATCAATGTATGCAAAAGCATGTTTTCTAAAAATGATAACATTATGAAAATGATTATGATTATGATGTTAAGGTGGAATGTCTACCCACACTTCGATGAAAAGTAAATTAGATGGACTATTCTTATGACATGATATTTTTATGAAAGTTATGATGACTATATTATAAGCTATGAGAGTATGATTTTAATGAAGTATGAATGATGTTGAAAGTTATGTATATGCATCATTTATGTATTACGTGAGAGTAGACTTAGTACCGAGAGGGCTTTGGTAGATACAATGATCCCATAACTACATACCACCATAGGGACGACATTTATGTTTTTATGCCTTAAAGGTGTGCTAATGGATCCATATAGCCTTAATGGACACTCACCATGCTAGGATAAAGCCTAAAGGGTGGGGTTAAATGATGGTTCTCACTATACTAGGATAGAGCCTATAGAGTGAGAATAGAGTCTACATTGGCAAAGTAGGCTCATCTTAGTTTGATGTAGAGTGAACATCAAGATTCCATGTAATAGTCTGCATGGGCTTATATGTCAGTTATGGTCTTGTTCCCACAAATGTATGTTAAGGTTATGAACAGAATATAATGATGCCTCTTCTCATGATTTAGCTTGCATCCTCATGCATATTGTGGCCTTATCTTATTGATTATGGCTATGCATATTGATATTATTGTGATATCCTTGATTCATGGCATACTTACATACTTAGTACATTCCACTTACTAAAGTATACTTTTTTGACTACATGATCTAACCATGTACGAATGGACGATGAGGTGACTATTCCATTTCGTAGCGAGATTTGGATTTTGAGCTTGAAGACTTGTTGGTAAGTTCCTATGCTCCGAGAACAACCACTTTTCTGATGCTTTTCCATTTGAAACTTTGTTATTTTCTTGTGATTTATATTTTGAGGGTGAGGTAGAGTGCTATGTTCTAGACCCTGGCAAGATCTCATGATGTAGATGCATATTTTGGACACACACGATTCTATGACATTCTTATCTTTATATACTTCTTCTAGTTTATTCTCTTATATATGCTTATTTCACCTTATGAATTCTTATAATATGAACACGAGGCGGATGAGATGCCTTCCTGCATCATCTTGTACATGTCATCGCTAGGCCCTCAGTCTGGGTGGTGACACAAAAATAGCTTTATAGACGAGCAACAATTCTAGTCATAAATTATCCATATGAGATGAGCAACAATTCTAGTTCTTAATTATCCATGAGAGACAAGCAACAAATCTGGTCCTAGATTGAACTTTAGAGACGAACAATAATTTGTCTCTAATTGACCATCAGAGATCCTTTATATATCCATTGATATCACAAGGATCTAAATTCATCAACAAATATAAAAATACTGCTAAAAAGCTTGATGCAAATAGTAGAGAAAGGGTAGAAAAATAGAGAAAGAGTATGACTTATTACAATAATTGGTTAAAAGCAACCATGTATTGGTTTCAATTTGCTTAAAAAAATATATAGATAACATCAAAAATTTTGCATAACATTCACAGGAAAATAATAATGAGTTAGTGCAATCTTCACTAAAGAATGAACAAAGTTGGGCTGATAAACTAACTTCAAGTTTCGGTCCTTGTCGAGTGATATCTAGAAACATCAACAAAAGCTACAACAAATAAGAAAAATCTATTAGAAAAATGTTAGGATGCATCAAGCAAGAATCCAACATCTACTTTGTGTTGTTATGTAGATAACCACAACTAAGTAACACTTGGTAAAAGATAGAAATAAATGGACTAAATAAATAGCTTAACGACGAGCAGGACGAATGACAGTCGAAAAAAAATATTAGAATAGAGATGCTGACCTGCAATGGTGCAGAAAATTTTAAAATAAAACTTTCTTTATGCAGTTGAGTAGAAAAATAAAGACAGAGCTAGCATAAAAAGTTGCATAGTAGTCGTAATTAAGATTCTTATACTCTGAAATTACTTCTATCTTTCATTGACTAGAATTATAGTTAAAAAGATTAAAAAAAATTGTATCTAAACAGTTATAAAGTTTGCGCATTCTTGGCTACTAGTGTATCTTACAACACATAGAGTGTTAAACTTTTGAATGATGTTTGGGAGAAGTCGACTACAGATTGTGAGTGTGTTCTGCATTTGCACCAAATATGGATCATGAATCAGTTACTTTACTAACCGATTCTCTGCTGTAATATGACAGACATGTTCTTATTCTGTTACTTTGCTCCTTCAGTATGTGTAGTTGTTCAATTTCAAAAATATAGTTATGTTCTGAACAATATTGAACTTTAGAATGTTTTCTCTCCAGGGTTGTTTTGCAGTTTTTCTGATAGGTACAGGAATTAGCATTGGAGTTTTCTTGTTTGCAGCTCATGAGGACAAGGGAAAGGATCAAAATCCACATGGGGTGTCTGCTCCTTGCTTGTTTTCTAATGTTTTATAGCTTTGTTATTAATATATTTAATATCATTGACAACCATAAAGCTCATTCGATGTTAAAGGTAAGTAGGACATGGATCAACATTCTAACACCCAAAGCTAGTCTATTAACAATATTTTAACATAGAGTATAATCAACAGTATTATGTTAATTAGGGGCAGGAGGAGAACCCAACACATCATTTATGATGATGATTTTGATGATGAGATTTTCAGGACATTTTTTGGTTGTTTTGATATGTTTAGGATAGCTCGTATTTACAAGACAAGAACAATATCTAACTTCAGAACACTTCCTCTCCAGTATTGTTTCTAACTTCTCTATAGGTATAGTAATTTTGCAAGCACGGGGAAAAGGGAAAGGAGAAAAATCTACATGGGTGCCTGGTCCATACTTATTTTTTTAATGTTATATAGCTTTGTTAGCATTGCATTTGATATCGTTAATAGCTATATAGCTCATTCGATGCTAAAGGTAAGCAGGGCGTGACCAACATTCTAACACCCAAAGCTAGTCTATTAACAACATTTCAACACACCACTTGGAATAGGAACCAATAATCATGCTAAGGTTAAGGCAGCAACATTTGTTATTCAATGGTGAATTTAATATAGCTACAGAAAGATTATACGGGAAGTTCTAAATTGCTTCTAAAATGGATCAAGCACAATAGCAAACCCCCATGTAATCTCCAGAGTTGTATCACTGATTTGCAGATGCTCATTAACTAGTTGGAGTTCTTCAGGTGCAACCATACCTATAGGTAGGCTAACTATATTGTAAACGTACTTTCCAAATGCAGCCACCAGTTGGACGTACCCAGGCGCTGTTATATCCAACAACAAATACCATACCATGCAAGACAATACTATAAAATGGACAAACTTAGTTTGGCAAACATCAGAAAGAGAAAAATTGAAAGGATCAAACAGGCTCCCTGAGGGGTTGTAATTTTTTGTATTTAAATAGATGTGTATGTATCCTCATAGGTTCCTTTATCCTTTTTAGATATGTTATTGCTTGTTAAATTATAGCTTTTTTGAATAAGTCTTAGGATTTTTCTTTTTCTTACTTTTGTAAGGGGAGAGTCTCCCTTATTATCAATTCATTTGATATGGTGGACGGCTATAAAGCTTATTCGACGTTGAAGGTAAGCAGGATGCGATCAACATTCTAACACCCAAAGCTAGTCTATTTACAACAGAACAACATTCTAACATCGACTATAATCAGCAGAATGATGTTAATTAGGTGCAGGAGGAGAACTCAGCACATCTATTATGATGATGATTTTTATCCTAATGAGATTTGCTGGGCATTTTTTGATCATTTTGATACGTTTGGAATAGCTCATATTTACAGGACAAGAATCAATGTTGTTCCCCAGAGAGAGAATTTACATTCCACTAGGCCCAACTTAAAAAGTTTCATTTTAAGTAGTATTCTATTTTATTATACTACTCAATTAACACAATAGGAGACAAGTATGTCATTCTATTTTTTCTGTAGCTTTCTTGTGTGAGCGGGAGTATTTTCTTTTCATACATAAAGGCTCTTATATTGATATTTAATGACACATTTATTAAGGTGTGACATCTAAGCAAAATAAATTAAAAAGTCTGGTATATTATTAATAACTTGATCAGCTGAAAAAGCAGTGGTCATTCCATTGAAACTGACAATGTTGTAGGTTGGACATGTGATTGTTAAGCATCAAAAAATTCTTTCATCTTCATTATTTCTTTAATCTCATCTTCTATGGTAGACAAATGTTCATTTAGCGATTTTTTTCCTCATTGGAGGATTTAATTTCTTCGCTCAAGGTTTTGATATCCTCTCGAGTTGCACGTAGTGCAGCCAACAATTCAGCCTTTGTAGAAGATCCACCTTTTAAGTCTTTTGCTTTTAATCCACCTCCAAATCCAAATATATGGCTATTAGTTTGAGATCCAAAAAAATTTTCAACAATCTCTATGGGAGGTAGATATGGATTTGCTTGAACCATTTCTGCAAGCTGAGCCTACAAAATATATCGGAGAATATTTTCTTTCATAACACACAATATTTTTAAGTTATTATCACATGTAATATTTTCTTATTTTATCACTCCGGGATCACACTCCAAAAGGTCAAATATTATGATCACGAGTAAGTTTTTCAAAATGCCTCAAAAAAGGGGTTGTTATTTTTTCAACTGTTTGATTATTATAAAATGTTACTTTCAGCTTTTGTCCAATTTCAAGTGATATAACTTCTTTACACTTGTTGCTTCCTTGAACTTTTTTTAACCTTTGTAGGATTAGATGAACCTACAGTTACAAAATTAATAAAACTATGTTAAACGTGTGTTTAGTTTTTGCTGCAAGATAACAGAAGTAGTTTTCGTTTGAATGGTTCAAATAATGGTTGCTAGCTTTTCAGAGTTGTTGGTTTTATGTTATTAGTGCCTAAAATTTAGTAATCAGATTTAATAGCTTCACTCTTTTGATTATAAATAGAAAAAAAGGATGAATAAAGACTAACATCCCTTTTCAACCAAAACTTCTAGTTCTCTTTTGCTTCTTACTTCCCCTTAGTCAGATTTTGTTTTCCCTCTGTTCTGACATAAAACAACAACAATTGGTATCAGAGCTAACTTCTTGAGGGATCTGTGAGGTTAATAGAGTGCATCAATGAAAGGAGGGTCCTCTTTTTCAGTAATAGCACCACCCGTCTTCGATGGAGATAACTATGAGATGTCGGCTATGTGTATGGAGACCTACCTGGAAGCATTAGATCTGTGGGAAGCTATTAAAGAAGACTATGAAATTCAACCACTTCCATCCAACCCTACCGTGCCACAAATGAAATCACAGAAGGAGAAGAAAATGAAGAAATCAAAGACAAAAGCATGCCTGTTTGCAGTTGTATGTCCTATGATTTTCCATCGAATAATGTCCTTAAAGACACCAAAAGCAATCTGGGATTTCCTCTAAATAGAATACGCAGGTGATAAGAGGATTCGTGGGATGCAAGGACTGAACCTAGTACATGACTTTGAGTTGTAAAGACGAAGGAGACTGAAACCATAAAGGAGTACTCAGACCGATTGCTCAATATTGCAAATCATGTGAGATTACAAGGCTCAGATCTATCAGATACAAGGATTGTCGAAAATATTCTTGTAACAGTGCTTGAAAGATTTGAAGCCACCTTTACTACCTTAGAAATACAAAGGACCTGTCCAAAATTACAATGAAAGAGCTCCTGAGTGCTTTTTAAGCACAAGAGCAGAGATCTGTAATGAGACAACATGGAGTAGTACAAGGAGCCATACAAGCAAAGCATCAAGACAACAAGTTTAAAAAGAAGAAAAACTTCAAAAATCAGCTTGAAAATGGAGAGAGTTCATCCAGCAATCATCCAAAGGGCAAAGGAGGAGGCTCGAAAAGGACTCATTCACCATGCAACCATTGTTAGAAGATAGGTCATCCACCTTTCAAATGCTGGAGGAGACCAGATGCTAAGTGCACCAAGTGCAACCAACTTGGCCACGAAGCAATGATCTGTAAATTCAAGCCTCAATAGCAAAAGAAAGATGCAAATGTTGCTGATCAAGAGGAGGAAGACCAGTTATTTGTAGCAACCTGCTTTTCAAGAAAAGAATAATGTGAAAGCTGGCTCATTAATAGTAGATGCACCAATCATTTGACTCTCGATAAGGATCTATTTAAGGAGTTGGTAGGCCGTCAACTCTGCTTTTTCCTCGAAATTAACCCCCATAATGGACAACACCTTATACAACTCATCAATGAATTCTTGGGGATCCTCATCCACCTTGGACCCATGGAACTCCAAAGGATTCATCGTAGTAAAATCCCTCACCTTTGAGGTCGGAGTAGGAGCATGAGGAGCTTGGGCCCCTTGGTTGATTTGGTTGGTCATAGCATGAGCCAACATGGTGATAGCATCTCGAAACTCATCATGGGACACTCTTCAATCTTGAGGAGCTTGAGGAGCGTGAGGGGCCGGTTGCTCCTCTAGGTGAACGGGCTCTCATTAGTCTTCCTCTTGGAATAGGCATGATCTAGAGTATCAAACAACATTCATTAGAGGAAATGTCTTACCTTAACTTCTATAGCACGACATAGATTGTGAAGAAGTGAAATATTTTCTAAAATGCCTCATAGCCTTTTACTTATAGTTGTGGTGTACTTTAGAACCATGAACAAGACTCTAATCGACGTGGGGTGTTGGATTCCGAGGAGCATTCAAAACCTCGTGCACTGATACTAAGTTTTTCACGACCCAAGCCTAGGGTCTAGACATGACATGGTGAATGGGAATTCGAAGGGGCCCTAAATAAGCCTCTTAGCATACAATTCACACATCATTGGTTGCGGAAGCAAAATAAACAACAACAAGAGATATAAATAAGGGAAAGGGACTAAGGGATGTATTGATCTTTATAAAACATAAAAGAGTCAAAGCTGAAAGCATAAGTATATCAATTGTTCAAACAACACCTCTAACATAGATTGGAGCAGGGCCAAGACGCTTTTCGGGCTCACCCTTATCGTATCAAGTAGTCAACATAAAGAGATGTCAAAAGTAGAGTAGCATAGCTAATCTCCCTAGACTTGAGGACTCACCAAAGCTTATCTTCTGGAATGCTAAATCTAGCCACGTGGAGGATGATCGAGAGGTGCTCCGGTTCCAACGTGGTAACATCATGTAGGCATAGAGTATGCATTAGCATGTTTCAATGAACTAAGTATATAGGATGAAATGCAACAAGACAATAACATAGTCAAAATGCATAGTTATAAGCAATGGATAAATATAATACCAATATGGCATGCATGATCAATGCTTGAGGTAAAACATGCTTATAAATCATATAACTTGCAAATATAGATTACATGTGTAGGAAGAGATCACAATCATCATAGCCTAAGAAAACTATCACTTGAACTCCAACGCATGCCACCCCCTTGGAAGGTGATTGAGGTACCTATTCCTCAACGTGGTAGTATGGGCATGCCACCCCCGATAAGGTGATTGAGGTATATACCCCTCAACAATGTAGTAAGGTCATGCCACCCTCATCTAGGTTATTGACGTAGATACCCCTCAATAAGGTCGTATGAGCATGCCACCCTACGACATGGTTATTGAGGTACATACACCTCAACAAGGTAGTACGGACATGCCACCGCTCAATAAGTTGATTGAGGCTTGTAACCCCCTCAACAAGGTGATTGGGCATGCCACCCCCTAATAAGGTATGGCCAAGTTGCACTACCATTGATACTTTTCGTAAATTCAATGCATACGTATTATCCCTTAATCATCATAACATCACTTGACTTGTAAACTATGCAATAGATCATCAATAACTCAAGAATCCTTGTTAAGAAATTTTATCAAGCATTTGGCAGGTGTGCAATGCTAGTTCAAAATCCAAAAGAGTGAAATAATGTGAGAAAACATAATGTAAATCAATGCACCAACACATAGTAAACCCTCATGGAAGATACCTTGAAATCCATCATCATATCACATAATAGATCATAGTTTCATAGTGCAAAATATGCATAGTCACAATAGATAAAACATCTCATAGTATAGGCTTCAAATAAATAGACATATGTTTTCAATCAACACTTCATAAAAGCCCAACATAATTTATAATCATAATCCATAATAAGTAATACCCGTTAGTAATACAAACTTAAAAACATGCAATCTTTCATAAAAAGGAAGGTTGGGCACCATGGGTGAAAGGGCCCAATGGTTGAAACCCACATACCTTAAACTTGGGTTTTCTTGATGTAGATTTGAAGGAGACTTGAAGCTTGAATGGAGTTCTTGAGATCTTGAATTAAGCTTGAGACACTTGAATCTCGGATGAAATATTTGGTTAAGTATCAGAGAGAATTTTGAGAGGGTCTTGAGTGATATAGAGTTGAAAATTGGCTAAGTATAGGTGTTATCACACATATGTGGGCATGGGGCCAAGACCCCAATGTCTTAGGCCGAACAGGAAAAATTAAGGAAGTGTAAACACACCTCCGCGATCGTCATGGAGGCATCGTGGATTCCTAAAGTTTTTGAAAAATTTGTGAGAATTATTTTTCGCTTAAGGTCTTCTAAAATTTGGGTTATACCCATTTTCCACTCAATTTTGCCCCTTGATCAAGAATATGAAGTCAAATTCTCGATATCACACACAAATTTGAAGATATATGAAAATTATGATTATAAGCATTTTTGAGGTACATTTTCGGGGTGTTTCAATTAACAACATAACTATTTTAATGCGTCAAATATTTAGTGGGATTGCATGAATGTAAAATTAGATCTTTCATGATACGACTATCGTCTCATTTATGCAATTGTGCGAGCTATATAAAAATATTACATTGACTATTATAGGATGAATATTATAATATTAGAATATCAAATGTGATATGTATATATTACTCACTCTATCTTTGAACCATTTAATAAACTATCAGCTCCATTCTTCATCAAACAGATGTCAAGCATTCTTATGAGCTTTTGTAAACTCTCTACAAATTTAAGTGAACAATAAGTATCATACAGAAAAGAAATTACCGTATAATAATAAGGAGTTTCTATGAAAGCAGTCCCCATACATGAGATATGGTAAGACTTCCTCACAATTCTTTAGTATGTAGATATGTGCCTATTCTAATTCATCTGCTTCAAGTTCACATGGATCTTTAGATCATATAATTTTTCCAAGTTGACTAAAAAAATAAACCCCCATTATATTATTTTAAGCCACCATCATAATTTTGATCCAGCCGATTGAATCTTATGTCAATTGTATGCAGATATCTTGAACATAAAGTCATACACTCATTTAAAATGTGGTCCACCGCAATACAACCTTTTGGACATGCCCGATTACCAATAATTGACTTTAAAAAAATATAACCATCATTCTGCAAGATACATCCATCGATAATGAAATGGTCCAACAATCTTAGCTTTAGTAGCTAAATGAATAGCTAAGTGCACGTTGATAACAAAAAATGAAGAAGGAAAGACATTTTTCTAATTTGCAAAGGTGTTATGGGTATTTGCACTGCAATATGTTCCATGTTATCAATTCTCAACTCCTTTGATCAAAGAACACTAAAAAATATAGATAATTAAATAAGTGATTCACACACTTCTTTGGACAACATACCACGAAGTGCAAGAGGGAGTAGATATTGCAAAAGAACATGCAACCATGACTTTTTAATTCACATATTCTGTGATCTTTTAGGTACACACTGATAAATGTTAGATGAAAATCCATCAGGAAACTTCAGGATGTTTAACAAGAGGCACAATTTGTGCTTATCCATAATACCCCACAAGTTGTAAGATCGAATAAAGGCTAGAAATTTTCTTTTCGGGAGGAATTTTGCAAGTATTTGGGCTTCATAAGGATGAGACATGATTGGACATGGTCTTTCCAAAGTGCATTCAATTAGGGCTGTTACATTAACCTCCCAAATCATTTCTAAGCTTTTGATGTCACCTCATATCACTCCATAATATTTGGCCTCTTATTCATTCGCTCAAAATGCTTTTCGAATCCTCCTTTCAAGCTCTAGTCGAAGGATCTCCATGGAACCTTTAAGCCCATGATAAATTCAATTTCAATCCTTCAATACAAGCTCATGTATATGTATTAAGGTCATCATGGGTCCTTCATCAAGCCAAGTTCAAAAGAATTACATTGGCTAACCTTTTCACATGAACCGAAAGAAGGGTCAAATTTAAATGGTCATATCTCTTAGCTCAATATGAACTGGGTGGCCCGTGACCTATCTAATTGAAGCTCTTTGAATTATCTTTCCAATGCATCTAGTTCACCTGATTCTCAGTTTGGATCAAGAAGTTATACCCGTTTTAGTAGAACTAGTCTGTGCAGGGGTCTATGCAAATTTTTAAATTTCGTGTCATTAATAGACCTTACGTAATTATGGGTTATTCTAAGGGTCTTTACGACCTTTTCACCTATCCTAGACCCCTATATCAGCTGATACTCTTTCATTATAATTCATCCTCATTAGAAAATACTCATGCTCGAGAATTCAATTTCTAAAATTCTCTCCAAGTCTCATCTTCAATATTCAAGCTAAGATTCACTTGGGGTTTTAACTTCAAGCTAAATTCTTCTCAAATTCATCCTCCTAAGCAAAGCATATGAGATTTATTCATGGTCCCTTTCAACCACGAAGACCCAAACTCTTTTTACTCCTTGATTGATTAAATTAAGCTTACTTTGAATATGAATCTTTTAATTTATTGTTTACTTAATTCAATTAAGATATGAGCTATGTTTTATTGTTGATAGTAAATTGATTTAAGCCCTGATATGTTGAATTGCATAATTATTATGAAGATTTGAATATATATTTTACCTTTAAAGTTTGATTTAAGCATGGGTAATTTGAATTGTGATTTGAATGTGGATTTTACTTATGGATTTACTTTAGTTCGCAATTGTATTGTTTAGTTTAGCTTGAATCTATATTGGTCATGCTAATCTTAAATCATTCATTGCATATGCATTCATGACGTTGGATTTTAAGAAAATTATGAGGTGGGTTAAATCCAATTATGTTAATTTATATGATTTTGATTAAAGTATGATTATGACAAGAATTTGATCACATAAATGTCTATGATATTGATTCTTTGAGCATACTGGGTGTTTACACCACATTTTGTAATTGTAAATGGGCTATTCGATATGAAATGTTATTTGGCTTTTAAGCCCAAGTATGAATGATTATGAAAATGTTTGACTTTTAAGCCTAATAATGCTTTAAAATGAACTAAAATGACTTGCATCTCTTTTGAAAGCATGTATATGTATATGTGTTCTTGTGGGATGATGATTTAAAACCAATGGATTTGGGGTGTTAGGGCTATCCCCAAGGGCCCTCTCCCTTTCCTTGAACTATGTGCTAGCATAGGTATAAGTATATGGTAACCCTCACCAAAATGGGAGGCCCATAAGGTACGGTTACAAGACATTGAGATCTGAGGCTCATCCTGTTAGTTAAGAAATGACCCATTAGAAAGATCTAAGGCTTATCATGTTAGTTAAGGCATGACCCTCTAGAAACATTATGGAAATCCTATCCGAAATGGGAGACCCATAGGGAAGCTTACTTCTCTCAAATGGGAGGCCCGTTAGGGGAAGTATGGTTTACCATTGGCAAGTATACCTCCTCTTTTCCGGTGTGGGGATAACATTGGGATTCTAGGTAATAGCTCGCTTGGTCTTATATGTCGATTGAGGTCTCATCCCCACTATATATGAGCATTATTACATTTCATGCATCATGGATTACATAGCATATCGTTATATTACTCTTCCTTGTTATATATCTCTTTCCATATTTTATGCCCTCATCATCTAACATCGAATGCAGGTTTGATAAGTCATATGCATTGCAAGCCCGTATGAGCAGTATATTCAAACATACTAATACATACTTTTTGCTTTTATGATCTAACCATGTAGGGAATGGAGACAACCTTCATCCACCGTTAGATGACTAGATTTGATTTAAGATACTTGTTATGATGAATCTTATCTACCAAGGACAAGCCATCATCCCTCTATGTTAAGTTTCTTTTGCTTATATTATCTTTACTTTGACGGTGAGCCCGGGACATGTCTTGGTTCCCATCCCATCTTATGACTAGAGTATTGTTGGACATCTTATAGACTCTTGTACAAATATATGCTATCTGTTGTATTTGGAGTTTATAATTATGGTTATCTATTGGATATTGCTATTATAGATTGATTATGAGAATTATGATAATTATGTACTTTTTGATGTGGAAAGGTGGAAGATCCTAAGTCTCGTATTGCCCCCATAGATTGAGTCATGACTTACCTGTACCTTAGTCATTCTTATGTGCTATGTTTTATGTGAATCCATGTTAATCCATTATCCCTATGACATCCCCATAGCGTGAGCCCTACTTTCCAATCCCTTAGATTTATGTGTTTACTATTTGTATATACGCTTCCGAATCGATTGAAACGACCCCCAAAAGTGTTTGAAAATGTGCCTCGGAATGCCCAGAAGTTTAGATTCCATATATCTCAACATCCATGCGCGATATTGAAAATTCGACTTTATATTCTTGTTTAGGGGGTCAAATTTAGGGGGATAAGGGTCTAACCTAGATTTTATAGCAACCGAATCAAAATTTCAAATTTAAAAAATTTCAATTTCCAAATACGATCCGCGACAACACCGTGACGTGCAGTTGTAGTGGACATATGTTAATTTGGCCTCTGCGATAGGTCTACATCAGGGACCTTTGTATTTCATTGCAAGTGATTTCTATCTCGGTCCAAGGCTTTGGGGTCTTGGGCCTAAGTGTCCCTAACCGTGTTTTTACCTATACTTAGCCTTATTTCACCCTCATATCATCCTAAACATTACATAATACTCACTAAAATACTTAACCATATTTTCACTCCCAAATTCAAGTTCTAAACCATCATCCAAAGCTAAGGTTCTTTTTCAAGCTTCAAGTCTCCATCTCCAATCTTCACCAAGTTCATCTCTAAGCTAAGGAATGTGGATTACTTTCATGGGTTCCTTTCACCCATGATACCCAAGCCTCTTTTTACTTAAATTGCATGATTTAAAGTTGATTTACAAATGGGTTTTGCTTATTATGAAATTCATTGCACACTATGTTAAAGCTATGTAAAGTTGTGACTGTTTTGCTACGTTTTGAGCTACAACTCTTGGATCTATTGTAAGATTTGATGAGGGGTTTTGATTTATATTGCTTGAGGGTGTTGCAAGGTGTTGATTGATGGTTTTACATTAGATTTTCTTGTATGATCCATCTCTATATTACATGGTTTTATACTAGTATTACACACCATCTAAGTGCTTGATAAAATGTCTAGAGTTGGTTTCTTGAGGAGTTAAAGGTCAAAAACGTGGGATATGATATGAATGACTATATGATGATGCAATGAGCGTATGTATATGATATAATCTATAGAAAGTGTTGTATTAGACCATACTCGATCTGGGGGGATAAGAACCCAGGTAACCATGTTTGGGGTTTGTACTTAACAACCATGTGAGGGTTTTGTACTTTGCAACCCTGTTGATAAGGTTTGATTATCATCAACCATGTGAGGTGTTTATACCACACAACCACCAAGGGGTTTTTACCTTAAATAGCTAGCTTGATCTCTTCTACACATATGATATCCTATATGAGTATGAGTTACTTGAGCATGTTTTACTTAAGCATTGATCATACATGCCATATTGTTATATTATGCCTGTTGCTTACTATTATGCTTTTTGATTATGATGCCTATCTATTGTTGATTTGTATCCTACATACTTATTAAATTCAAATGGACTAATGCATACTCTTGCCTACATGATATCACCATGTAGGAACAGTCGCCTATGTTGATCGTCCTCCTCATGTGGCTAGTTTGGTACTACTCAATCTAGTTGGTGGGTCCACTTCAGGGAACTTAGTCTACTCTCTCTGTTTTTATGTATTGAGACACTCTTCTTTATGTTCTATTTGACTATGAGGGTAAGCCTAGTTGCTTTGTCTTGGCCCTCGCTCTTATCTATGTAGTAAAGGTGGTTGTTGGATATGTCATGTATTTATAATATGAGTTGACTCTTGTCTCTTGACTATGATATTGTGTAGACCTTTTCCCTTAGCCCCTTTTTTCCTATTCTTGCTCTTTAATATTTGTATATGCTTCTACGACCAATGATGTGTAATGACAAATTAAGAGGCTCGTTTGGGGTTCCTTCGGGTTCCCCATTCACCGTGTCATGTCTAGGTCCTAGGCTTGGGTCATGACTATCTTGGTATCAGAGCACTAGATATATCCTTGGAGTCCAACCCACCGCGTTGATTAGAGTCCTCTTCATGGTTGTGATGCGTGCCATGACTATCAGTAGGAGGATATGAGAAATTTTACGAAATGTTTCCCTTCTTCATGTTCTACGTCATGCTATAGAGTTGTAGTGAGTTTTTCCCCCTAACCGTTGTTCTTTACTATGCTAGATCATGCCAAATACAAGAGGAAGTTGGGCCCAAACTCCCGAGGAGCAACCTACCAATGGTGAGCTCCGGGATGCTCTCACTATGCTTGCCCAAATTGTGGCCAACAAAGTCAATCAAGGGGCCCAAGTCCCTCATGCTACTACCCTAGGAGCTAGGGTAAGAGACTTTATGAGTATGAATCCTCCAGTATTCTATTGGTGAAAGTTGTATGAAGATCAACAAGAATTCGTTGATGGGTCTACAAAATCTTGAATATTATGTGTGTTGGGCAAAATGAGAAGGCGGAGTTGGTTGCGTACCAACTCAAGGGTAGCTCAAATATGGTATGACCAATGGAAGGGTGAGAAGGAGTTTGGTAATGTGGTGACTTAGGAGGAGTTCAAATTAGCTTTCCTTATCCGATTTTTCCCTCTTGAGCTTAGGGAAGCAAAGTTAGTGGTGTTTATGAACTTGAAACAAGGTTCTATGAGTGTGAGGGAGTATGCCCTCAAGTTTAATCAACTTTCAAAGTATGCTCCTCATTTGGTGGCCGATCCTAGATTTGGATTAATAAGTTCGTGATGGGGGTCTTCGACTTGGTAAGTGAAGAATGCCGGTCCGCCATGCCAATTAGTGACATGGACTTATCTCGGTTGATGACCTATGCTGAACAAATTGGAGGAGGAGAAATTGAGGAAGAGAAGGATGCATAAGGCCAAGAGGGCCCGATTTGAGGGTAAATTCCAAAAGGGTGCTAAATTTGGTATAGGCCAAGGGCCTTCTCAAGCTACTAATAGGGGGTTTGCCAATGACTTCCCTAGGTCTCAAGGTGTTGGTGGGCTGGCTCCTATTGATGTGTGCCCTAAATGTGGAAGGAGCCATGAAGGCCCATGTTTGAAGGGTTCTAATGCATCCTATGAATGTGGGGAGCTTGGTCACAAGAAGATAAATTCTCCAAGAAACCATAGTAAGGGCCAAGGTGCAAATGTAGTCCCATTGGGTAGAGGTGGTGCCCCAAGGAGGTGCCCCAAGGTACAACCAGATTTATGTACTACATGGAAGGCAAGGGGTTAGTGAGTTCCCTAGTATTGTTATTGGTATGTTGAAAATCTTTGACTTTTATGTGTCTGATTTGATTGATCCGGGTTCCACTCTCTCCTTTGTTACCCCTTTTGTTGCTAAAAAGTTCCATGTTGTCCCCGAGTTGTTGCATGAGTCATATGAAGTATCTTGTCTTATTGGTGCCTCTATTGTTGCTAGGAAAGTTTATAGGAGTTGTCCTACTTGTATTTTGTATGAGTTATTGCCTTGTGATCGTGTTGAATTAGACATGGTAGATTTTGATGTCATTCTTGGGATGGATTTTTTGCATGCCTACTATGCTTCTATTGATTGTAGATACCATAGGGTCATGTTTCAATTTCCTAATGAACCCGTCTTTGAGTGGGAAAGTCAAGATATGGTGGTCAAGGGTAGATTTATTTCATGTATTAAAGCCTGTAAGTTGATCTCTAAGGGGTGTCTTTACCATCTTGTGAGGGATAAGGTGTGGAGTATAAAGTCCCTTCCATAGAGTCGGTCCCGGTTGTAAACGAGTTTCTTGACATCTTCCTAAATGACCTTCCTGTTGTCCCTCCCAAAAGGGTGATAGATTTTGGCATAGATCTCCTTCCTGATACTCAACCTATCTCCATTCCCCCTTGCCATATGGTCCCGGCTGAGTTGAAGAAGTTAAAGGAACTATTGAGATATTTGTTGGAAAAGGGATTTGAAGACCCAGTTAATCACCATGGGGTGCCCTGGTGTTGTTTGTAAAGAAGAAAGATGGGTTACATAGAATGTGCATTGACTACCGACAACTCAATAGGGTCACCATCAAGAATAAGTATCCTCTTCCAAGGATTCAAACCCTATCTTGATTCCTTTGTGGTGGTATTCATTGATGATATTTTGATCTATTCACATAGTAGGGAGAAACATATGGGTCATTTGAGCGTTGTGTTGCAAAGTTTCAGGGAGGAGAGATTGTATGCAAAATATGGTTAGTGTGAATTTTTGTTGAAGGAGGTTGCATTCTTTGGTCATGTGGTGTTAGGGGATGATATAAAAGTGGATCCTAACAAAATCGATGTGATTAGAATTTTTCCTAGACCATTGACCCCATCATATATTAGGAGCTTCTTGGGCCTAGCAGGTTATTATAGAAGGTTTGTGAATGGATTCTCCTCTATTGCTTCCCCTATGACAAAATTGATTTTAAAGAAGGTTAAGTTTGTGTGGACAGACTAATGTGAGAGGAGCTTCCAAACATCGAAGAATAGGCTTGTTTCCGCTCCAATATTGTCACTATTGGATAGGTTTTAGGGGTTTGTTGTGTATGGTGATGCATCTAGAGTTGGTTTGGATTGTCTATTAATGAAAAATGGTAAGATCATAGCCTATGGTTCTAGGAAACTCAAGGTAAATGAAAAGAACTACCTTACTAATGATTTGGAGTTCGCCGCCATTGTGTTTGCATTGAAGATTTGGCATTAGTATTTATATGGGGTGCATGTTGATGTCTTAACCAATCATAAATGCCTCCAATATGTCTTCACTCAAAAACATCTCAACTTTAGGCAAAGGAGATGGTTAGAACTTCATAAAGACTATGACAAGAGTGTGCACTATCATTCGGGTAAGGCAAATGTGGTGGCATATTCCTTGAGTAGGGTGTCTATTGGTAGTCCAACCCATTTTGATGGTGGTAATAGGGATATAGCTAGGGATGTGCATCAATTGGCTAGATTGGGGGTTATGCTGGAGGAAGTTGGAGATGATGGTGTGGTTGTTGTTAATGGGTCTAAGTCTTCATTTGTTGATAAGGTGATAGCAAAACAAGACGTTGACTCCTTCTTGCTTGAATTGAAGGTGTTGGTAAAAGAGGGCAAGGTAGAGGTTTTCTCCCAAAGGGGAGACGAGGCCCCTAAGTACCAAGGTAGGTTGTGTGTGCCTTATGTTGATGGTTTGAGGGAGAAGATTCATGATGAGGCCCATAATTTTTCTTATTCTATCCACCCCGGTTCCACCAAAATGTATAAGTACTTGAGGGTTGTGTATTGGTGGGGAGTCATGAAGAAGGACACCACCGAATTCGTTTTGGTTGCCATAGTTGTGAACAAGTCAAAGCCGAACACCAAAGGTCGGGTGACCTAACCCAATACATAGAGTTCCTACTTGGAAGTGGGAAGTAATTAGTATGGATTTTGTGGTTGGGTTTCCCAATACAAGAAAAGATTTTGATTCTATATGGGTGGTGGTTGATAGGATGACGAAATCGGCTCACCTTCTACCGATTAAAACCATATATGGGGTTGAAGAGTATGCAAGGTTGTACATCCATGAGTTAGTGAGGTTGCATGGGATTGTATCGTCCATCATATAGGATCGTGGTTCACAATTCACTTCACACTTTTGGAGGTCCTTTCAAAGGGGTCTTAGAACAAAAGTTCAGCCTAGTACGACCTTTCACCCCAGAATGGATGGCCTAGCCGAAAGAACCATCCAAACACTTGAGGATATGCTAAGGGCATGTGTATTAGAGTTGGGGGGTAGTTGGGATGACCATCTTCCTTTGATTGACTTTTCCTACAACAATAACTATCACTGTAGTATTGGTATGACTTGTTTTGAGGCTCTTAATGGGAGAGATTGTTGATCACCGGTTGGTTGGTTTGAGGTTGGACAGGTGGCTTTATTGGGTCCAGATCAGGTTATAGAGGCTCTTGACAAGGTTAGGATGATTAGGGAAAGTTTAAGAACATCCCAAAGTCGTAAAAATCATATGCCTATGTGAGAAGAAGAGACCTTAAATTAAAAGTGGATGATTGGGTTTATTTGAAAGTTTCTCCCATGAAAGGTGTGTTCCGTTTTTGTAAAAATAGGAAGTTGAGTCAAAGATATGTTGGTACTTATGATGTCTTGAAGAGGGTTGGCAAGGTAGCTTATGAATTTGAAGTTGCCTAGTGAAATGAATTTGGTTCATTCGGTGTTTCATATCTCTATGTTAAGAAAATGTGTTGGTGATTCTAATGCTATTATGCCTCTTGATGTTATGGTATGTTGTTGAGGATAACTTGACCTATGAGGAGGTTCCGGTTCATAGTGTGGATAGGCAAGTGAAGAGATTGAGGAACTAGGAGGTGGGATTCGTTAATGTCCTTTCGAGAAACCAACAAATCAAAATTGCTACTTGGGAGGCCGAAGCAGACATGCAAATTCGATATACTTATCTTTTCCATTCCACTCAAGCCTAAGGTGCTAATCCTAAGTTCCCTATATGTTACAAGTCTTATGATTTAGCCCCTATGTCATTCATATGCATTCATGTTTAATTTGGCAAGTTTATGATGATTTTATACTTATGTTAAGATTTTGGAAGTGGTGTTTTAAATTTAATGTTGCATTCATATTGGGGCTGATTTGTTTATGATCACTCTTGTCTTTTACGTCTCTTTTACATTCGGGGATGAATGTTCACAAGGGGGAGATATTGAAACGACCCCAAATACTGCCCGAAAATGTGCCCCGAAATACTCGGAATTTTAAATTTCATATATCTCAAAATCTGCGCGCGATATTGAAAATCTGACTTCTTAGTCTTGTTCAGGGGGTCAAAATTAGGGGGGAGAGGGTGTAACACTGATTGTAGAGAAATCAAATCACAATTTTAAATTTCAAAAATTTAAATTTCCAGAGATGATCTGCTACAGCACCGCGATGCGCAGCTATCACAGACATGTGTTAATTTGGCCTCTATGATAGGTCCGCATCGCAGACTTTTGTATTTGTTGCCAGTGATTTCTATCTCGGTCCAAGGTTTTTGGGGTCTTGGGCCTAAGTATTCCCAATCGTCTTTTTACCTATACTTATCTTTATTTCACGCTCATATCATCCTAAACATTCCCCAATGCTCACTAAAACACTTATCCATATTTTCACTCCCAAATTCAAGTTCCAAACCCTTATCCCAAGCTAAGGTTCTCTTTCAAGGTTCTTCTTCAAGCTTCAAGCCTCCATCTCCAATGTTCACCAAGTTCATCTCTAAACTAAGGTATGTGGATTTCTTTCATGGATTCCTTTTGCCCATGTGAGCGGTTTGTACTTCGCCACTATATTGATAAGGTGTGATTATATCAACCATGTGAGGGGTTTATAACACACAAACGCCAAAGCGTTTGTACCTTGAATTGCTAGCTTGGTCACTTCTACACATGTGATATCCTATATAAGTATGAGTTACTTAAGCATGTTTTACTTAAGCATTGATCATACATGCCATATTGTGATATTATGCCTATTCCTTAATATTATGCATTTTGATTATGATGCCTATCTATTGTTGCATTGCATCCTACATACTCAGTACATAACATATACTCTTGCCTTCATGATATCACCATGTAGGAACTGGAGCCCAAGTTGATCATCCTCCTCCATATGGCTAGTTCGATGCTACTCAAGCTAATTGGTGAGTCCCCCAATTACGGTACCTTAGTCTACTTTCTCTCTTGTTATGTATTGAGACATTCTTTTTTATGTTCTATTTGACTATGAGGTTGAGCCCGGTCGCTTTGTCTTAGCCCCCGATCTTATCTATGTAGTAGAGGTAGTTGTTGGACATGTTATGTATGTATGATATGAGATGACTCTTCTCTCTTGACTATGATATTGTGCAAACCTTTTCTCTTAGACCCTTTGTCCCTATTATTGATCTTTAATGTTTCTATATGCTTCTGCGACCAATGATGCTTAATGACAAGTTAAGAGGCTCGTTTAGGGTTCCTTCGGGTTTCCCATTCGCCGTGTCACGTCTTGGCCCTAGGCAACTCCTTTAATTCGACTATTAAAGGCTGCAGATAGGTATCAATCATATCACCAGGATTATTTGGACCTGGAATAAGCATTGACAAAGTAAAATTTCTTGTTTCATGCATAATCATGGTGATAAATTATAAGGAATAAGAACTAAAGGCCAAATGCTATGTGAGATTTTTGAATTTTGAAATGGATGAAATCCATTGCTAGTAAGTCCTAGTTGTATATTATGAAGCTTAGCTGCAAATGAAGGATGAGGTTCATCAAATGACTTCCATGTTGTAGCATCCCGCAAGTTTGAAGTCGAGACCAAGACAAAGAATGAGAATTGAACTAGTAGGGTGAAACCATAAGACTTAAGTATGCGTCATAGTCTAGATCATGGATCGTACAAAGGTCTCGTACATTGGGTTTTTGGTTGGGATTAAATATTTGAAGTCTGTAAGTGGATTATGAAAGGGCTTATAGGCCGTCAAATCTTCCACGACTCATAGGTAGGGTAGTAGAAGGGGGTGCCAGACATGAAGGAAATCTGGATTTTCAGAAAGGTGGTCTACGATTATCAGCATGGTTCATAGGTTGAGGTACGACCCATAAACACCTTTCGCAGGTGAGGTCCAATGAAAAGGAAAATTTTGCTAAGTGTATAAAGACATTATGAGTCCAACTATGACCCATAAGTTCATGTACGGCCCGTAGGAAGGCTTTATCATTTTGAGTTCATAGGATCAGTTTTGGGGGTTTCAAGAAAGAAAGAAAATAGATAGGACTTACGACGCATGATTCAAACGACAACCCATAATAAGGACTTCCTTGTTCAATCAAATCAGTTTTAGAAAGGGTGTTTTATATATTTACTCATATCCTAAACCCAATACTATGTTGTTTTGGCCTCTTATACTACGCCCTATATCAGTTCCATACAACCCTAATACCCCCTATCCTTAAAAATTATCCCCTTCTACCGAAGGCCTAAATTCTCCCAAGTTCTCCAAGGTCCTCCATATAAGACAAGGCTAGGGTTTCAGGGTTCTTCACTAAAGTTCATGATTTCTTTTGTAAATCTCCGTTGAAATATTGGATTGCTCGTTTATCCTTTGGAGAATTGTATCTACAAACCAACCATAATGAGTCACATAACAGAGAACAAGAAACAATAAAAAAAAACAACTTAAGTGCATAAGATCATTGGTGCAATTGCAGGTATGTAGATACGAAATGCAGTTATGAGTCACAGGGTGTCCTACAAGCCGCATACTGGCCTTGTAGTATCAAAGTTCCTGCAAAAGATGCAGGCTGACCTCAGATACCAGGTGAAGTTATGATTTGTAGGGGAACCTATGAGTCGTATTCTTTCTCGTACCTATTTCCAAAAACATTTATAAGAACTCAATTAAGCTTACAAGACACTTACTATGAGTCATAGTAGGTACTACGAGTCGTATGTGGGCCTCATATAAGAAAAATAAAGGAACCACAGGTGACTGGTTCTTGCTACGAGTGACCATTACAACTCACAAGGGGGCCTACAAGTCGTAGGAGGACCTCGTGGCTGAAAACAAAAGGCACCATTAGTGCCTATTGCTTTCCCACGTAAAGCATAAGAAAAATAAAGACAACTAAAGAGTTTGCGTTTTAAGAGTAATACAATTTATGTGACACATAAATGGCCCTACAATGACATCAGAAAGTTAAAATAACCATTATACCTAAAAGTCAAAGTCAGTTCCACATGACGTCAGGTAAAAGCAAGAGCAATTTCATAATCCAAACTCGCACTTTTATCAACAAACATTCCATAGAAATGCAAGAGAAACACTTTCAATCAAGTCGTACAAGCTATGGTATATAAAACACACCCACACCTCCTAACTTCTAATTCTGAAGATAATCTCCACAATGGTCGGGCAATAATTAAGCACTACATTATAATTTTCATAGTTACAACCACCCACTCAAGAACTTCGAACAAGGTTTGATTCATAGCACAATCTTTCAAAGTACACTACACATCACCACATTGGTATGAATATTCATGGTTAAAACAAGCATACGATCATAACAAGAATAAGCTCACCACAATAGTGCATTAAATTTAACCACGAAGCTTACCAATTGATAGAAAATTTAACCAAAGCAAAAGAGACCAAAAACCATGGCCAAACCCTAAAAAATAGTATCCTCATGGGAATTCTTGCCAGAAAATGATGTGGATAGCCGAGATTTTGATTGGAAAAGTGAATGGGGGAAAAGAATGGGAATTTCCGTCGGTCTTAGGGTTTTAGAAATGAAAATGGGGTCAACTTTTATTTTTACTCCCTTTTATGATAAAATGGGTCACCCTTGAAATAGTTGTAGATCGAGGCTATGAGACCCCAACTACGAGTCTTAGGGTGTCCCAAGACTCGTAGGTCTCGATCTCGTTGAAGACCCAACACTTGTGAAAATTTAAAATCCATACTAGGGCACTACAAACCCCACTTACGACTTGTCGAAGAACCCTACAAATCATAAGGTTTGCTCGTAGTGCGTGTGCCAACTTCTGATACTCACTGTTTCCCTCTATTATGCATAGTTACGAGCCGTAGTGGTGACTATGACTCGTAGACCTGCTCATAGAAACTGCTCCAAGTGCCATATTCTCACATCTTCAGTTCATCCATTTCCACCTGCAAACCAAGTCTCAAAAACATAACAATCTTCAAAATACATCTGCATCAAGGTTTTCCAGCTTAAAACAAACAACCGCCCTACTACCTAAAATCTCAACAACAAAACACAGCTAAAACATACAACAAATTATCAATACATGCTTGGGTTGCCTCTCAAGAAGAGCCTTGTTTAACGTCATGGCTTGACTTAGTCGTCATTGTTCATCAACAATCATCAAGGGTCCACACTTCACCCTTAAACATGTTAGGGTGTTTCATGGATTGGAGAATATCAAACACAACCTCTACATCATTTGTCCTAAACCAAAGTTAACCTGAATCTAGAAATGGTCTTCCAAAGATGATGGGCACCTCAAAATCAACCTCACAATCAAGGATCACAAAGTCCGCGGGAAAGATGAATTTATCAACCTTAAGAAGCACATCAAGAAGTATTCCCTCTGGAATTTTAATGGTATGATCCGCCATGAGCAACTACATTCTCATCGGGGTAGGAGTGCCAAGCCCAAGCTTTTTGAATACGGCAAGAGGCATTAGATTGATGCTCGCTCCTAAGTCACACAATGCTCTTGCAAACTCAACATCACCAATGGTGCAAGGGATGGTGAATGCATTCGGGTCCTCTCATTTCTGAACAAGGCATTTGGTCATGATCGCACTACATTTTTGGAGCTCCTATGAGAACTCTTGGCTTAAAGTGTGTTTCTTTGTCACCAAATCCTTCATATACTTGGCATAGCCGGGCATCTTCTCCAAAGCTTCTTCAAGGGGAATGTTGATGGATAGTTGCTTCAAATCGAGAGGAAGTGTTTGAATTTACCCTCCTCTTCCTTTTTCTTAAGCCTTTGAGGGAAAGGTGGAGGAGGCGTTGGAATTGAATTCAATTTTTCATGCTCACTTGCCTCTTTTCTTTGCATCTGAACAATCTCCGAACCTTCTCTCTCAACCACAACTTCACCACCAAGACCCTTCTCATCAACTTCATCCACAATCACCGGCATAGGGGGATCTATGGTGCTTTTGCCACTTTGAGTCATGACTTCCATGCAATGCCCTTCGTTTTAAGGATTTTGAACCATATTGCTTGGTAAGGTGCCCTTTTAACATTGGTTTAATTGCGAAAAAACTTGCCAAAATTGTTGTTCTAGTTACTTAATTGCCGCCAAGTGAGACTCTAATTTTTGGTTAATACTTGAAATATCCGCTTTCAATCCCTTCAAGTTCTCTTCAACAACTTGCTTAACATCTCTTCATGCCTAGAAGTGCTTGGCACAACATCACAGTTGTGAGGCGAGTCATAAGGACCATTCCTATAACTATCTCTTCTACCCTATTCGGCATCCGACACACTCTCCCATTCATAGTAACCACTTCATTTATCTGTATAAGCACCATCATGGTTGTATTTCTGACCTTGATTCCCGAAACCATGCCTCTAATAGTCGGAGTTGGACCCTCAGGGGTTATTCCAGAAACTCGCTGCTTGATTGCTCACAAAACAAGCAACTTTATCAAAGAATGGATCTTCATAAATGGGAGCCTTCAGGAGGTTGGTGAGTGATCACTTTGAAACTTGCTTAGTTTTGCATCAAGACGAAGTCTATACTTGTGCGAAGTTGAGCAAGTTACTCCATGATCTCTTCATTGACCTTTGCTTGCTTATTGTTAGTGTTGACCGCATAAGAAGTCTTCATTGCACCTCGTTTTTGTTGACCCCATGACCTGTTAAGTTTAACCACTTGCTCCATCCTTACAGCTATCATTGCAAAAGGTTGCTCAAGAAACATGCCTCCCATGATTGTGTCGGCGCAAGCTTGACTATTCTCATCAAGTGCCCAATAGAAAATCTCAACAAAGGCATCATCCACAATCTTGTTATCAGGGACCATCCTCAATCATTTGGTAAATCTCTCCCATGTTGTGCCAATATAGTCACCTGACAACTGCTCAAAGTTGTTTGTTTGATCCTTCAGCTTTAACTTCATAGATCGTGGGAAATATCTTTGAAGAAACACTCTCTGAAGCTCTCCCAACTTGTTATTGTACCCAGGGGAAGCTCAGACAACCACACAACTGCATTCCCAGTAAGTGACAATGGAAAAATCGGCAAACCAATAGCATCAAGAGAAAGATTTTGTATCCCCATCACACTCTTGCAAACAAAAACCACATTATGGAGATGACGGTGGGGATCCTCTGAAGGTAGCCCTGTGAATAACCTACAGTTTTGGAGCATTTGAAGTAATCCACTTGACACCAAGAACTTAGCATCTGCCGGTAATGGAGGCGACACTATAGCACCATTAACGTCCATAGCTATAGGGTTCACGTGTTATTGGTTCCATCTATAAGCGTTCTTGTTGAACTCCCTAAGCTATGGCCTGTTATCCCTCGGTGGTGGATTCTCCTCTCTTCCCATATCATCATTCATATTCATTTCATCCTCAATCGTGGTATCCTCATCCATTTGAGGCATAAGAGTTGACGGATCTCCAAATTGATAGGAGCTAAGGGATTGCCTGGGCCCCTTATGTTGGGCATATAACATAGTACACCCTGCTATTAAAATCAAACAACAAAAACAAAAAAAAAAGTAAAATACAAGAGAGACTAGAAAATAACACTAGAACTAACTAATAGTGAAATCAAGTCAAAACCTAGTTGTATTCCCTGGCAACGACGCCATAATTTTTGATGATGTTCACGCTCCGATAAGAAAGCAATCACTATTAGCAATTAAACTAAACGAAGGTCAGGGTTGAATCCACAGGGCATATGACCGTTGACTACAAGAATTCACTATCAATCATTTCGAGAATCGATAACTAAAATCTCTAAATAGGGGGGGGGGGTTGTGATTCAAAAACAAAAGTAAAATAATGGCTCTACTATTACTCGAGGAAACACTCAATCTTAGGGACAACTTGGGCATTGTGTTTCCCATGGTTCATCGACTCGATTACCCTAGACAACATAACTACAATTAGAAATTCCTATATAGGACAGTATCTTAGGTTCTTCCAGCCCTCTTGTGAAGGTAAAGGTTGAATTACACCATGGCGCTTGCTCGACAACCATGGTGTGCTAATTAACCTTTATCTATTGTCCCATTCAACCTCTCCTTTGTGAGGTTTTGTTGATTAGACAAGAAAATATCAATCAAATCCTATCATTTACTTCTCTTTTCCTATTTGTCACTACCTTGGTTAGGATCATGATGGTAGGCGGGGTTTGATGTTGGCCACCACCAAATAACAATAAAAAAGAAGAGAAATAAAGAATACATGCAAAACCCCAATCACAGAAACGCAATAAATCTAGGTCATCTCAAGTCAACTACCCATGGTTCCCATAACCCTAAGTTATGAGTGCTTAACTGCTCATGGTTAAAGCAAAACCAACAAAAATGCTAAGACAAGATATATTTTAGGATTTTACAAAAGCAATAAAGGATAAAGATAGCACCAATTGCAAACAAAAAACTTGATAGAATGACAATGAGTACAAGGCAGGATTTGCAATCCCCAAAAGTGAGTTTCCATGAAAAAATGATAAACTAAGCTAAAACCCTAGAAAATTCTTGAGAAAATAGCCAAAGGTTCTTTCAATATCTACCCAATTTTTAATCAGTGCCTATCCTCATATAAACCTAACTTAAAGTATTTATAGTAGTTACAAGTTTAACCCTAAGAAACACAGAAAAAATAGCTTGTAGCTGGTATGCTTCACAGGTACGACTCGTAGGGTGACCAACAAGTCATAATAGGGGTCTCGTATCAGGTTTTGGCATCTTTTACTCAACTGGTACGACCCACTGGAACGTATCATTACTTCGGCTATGAATCCTATGCTTCTCTCTTAGTTTAGGCCTTTAGTTTTTTTGTCCAAAGTTTTGGCTCTCTGATTCCTGCTATAAGTCCACCTATACGAGTCGTAGTGAGACTTACGACTCATAGGATGGCCTCGTAGGGTTGACCTCCACTTAGCAGATTTAAGATTTTTGTCTCTATTTTTAGATACGATAACACCGTATGACTCGTAGCTTGGGTTACAACTCGTAGATGAACTCGTATGTCCTATGCTTTAGCAAAATCTGTAATTTTCCTTCAAAATCATGCCAACCTAACTTTTCTACAAAAAAAACACAAAAACACATAAAGACCATAAAAAGTCGCATGAAAAACTCACAAAATACCTTGTTTCAGGCATCAAATGTACTATGTTTTGACAGCACATCACACCCCATAAAAAAGAGGTACATTGTCCTCAATGCACACAATCAAAACAAAATAAAGCACCGGGGTAGAAAAAACATACTTGGGCGCCTAAACGCTAGTGTATGGTTGGGTTTGGCCATCCTTAACCTGCATGTTGTCCTCTTCAGTAGTAGCACCGTGACCAGAAAGGCCAACACCCCTCACTTGCTGGAGCTTACACGCTTGTCGTGTCTTCTCCTCTTGCTTCGACTACATTAATACAAGCTCTAGCTTCTCCTGCTTTGTCAGCCCCTCATATAATCGCACTTCATATGGATCATCATTAGTGTAGAGCGTCTTCATGTAGGAAGGCTGCGTAATCTCCTCACGAGCAAATAAGTCCACCACTAGCACCGAGAATGTAGTCTTTGGTATTGATACCGGTGCTGCCAATGCTGCTGTCTTGTCGGCCTAAAGTCACTGGATCTCCTTCTGTAGGGCCATCATATCCACTGTCCAGGCTATGCTTAAAACTCTACTAGACCTTTATCTTAAAGGCATCAATGCAGGCATCCACAACTGAAAGTTGGTCCTGAATAATAGTGATTGTGTATGCCTGCATGCGTCCCTCAGAATTTGTAATAGCCTGGTAAACCCAAGGCCTAATTTACTGAACTAACTAAGTCAACTAAGACTCTTTGTTGACCAGTCGCTGCGCCATAACTTGAATAGATGTCGCAGACACGTAAACTATGCCTGCAGGTGCTGTCTGTGGCATAGCGTCCTGTGGTGCAGGAGTAGTAGTAGTAGTAGGCCCCCTCTCCACATCTGCCTTTGTCTGTGGGGGCTCTTCTCTATAGTAGCAACAGTGAAGGTGGTGGGTAGAACCTTAGGAGGTGGCTCTCGAACGATGATCTCTGTCATGCGAGCTGGCAGATATGGTACTCACTGGAGTGCGATTGGGTTCTCCTTATCCTGATTTAGGCTGGCATCCAAGGTACACTGGACCTGGATCAGTGAGTCTAACAGGTGTAGACTCTCCACCTCCGACTCTAGACAGAGTTTGTAGATCAAGCATGGGAAGTGGATGGAGGTAGACCTCTTCAGGGCTGCCTCGTGGATTTGCTCAGCTATGACGCTCCCAATCTATATCATAGCTAGCCAAAATGCTAGCAAATAGAACTGCACCCTCTTTTGTTAAAGTGTTATATGCAATCATCAGCTAGTTTCGTGATCTAACAACTGCCCACCAAAATTTTATAGGAAAACTGAGAGAATCCTTCACAATAAGCTCTGAATAAGTGGCTACCCATGCAGGCTCTAGACCTTGCTCAGAAATGAAACCAACCACCCATCTCACCAAGCCGCTCTGGTTTCTCATCAAACCAAAGTCCCTGGTCTACCCCACTCTGTGGTCGAACTTTGGTGTAGATTTGGGGTCTAATAACTCAGGCCCAAACAACATGAGGCAGATGGTGGTCTCTGAGATATCCATATATCGACCCTTCACTTTGGTCTGTGTCAGTTTGGGCTGAGCTTGCTGCTTTTTCCCCTTGGAAGAGTGCTATGGATTGTGGTTATATAAGATATATATAACTCCCATACCATGGTTGGTGAGTACCTCCCTAGTAGTTTATTAGCCACTACAACACATATCATCTGTGTAACGACCCAAAAAGTGCCCCAAAACGTGCCTCGGAATGCCCAAAAAATGTTAATTTCCGTATATCTTAAATATGTTTGCTATTTCGAAAATCAGACTTTATATTCTTGTACAAGGGGTCCAAATTAAGGGGGAAAGGTTCTAACCGCAATTTTAAAGTGAATAAAACAATTTATGAAAATGCACATGGTGCAAATTCTAGAGGGCTTTTTGCGATGCCCTCGCGATGCGCCTCAGTGTATTTTTGGGACTATTTTTTTAGTTCGTCCAAAATGTTGCAAGTGTTGGGCCCAAGTTTTTCCAAACATATTTTTATCTGTGCTTAGCCAAATTTCACCCTTATATCATGCTAAACATTTTCCAATACTAACTCAAACATTTAGTCACATTTTTACTCCCCAAACTCAAGTCCCAAACCCTATCCCAAGCTAAGGTTCTCCTTCAAGGTTCTTCTTCAACCTTCAAGCCTCCATCTCCAATCTTCACCAAGTTCAACCTAAGCTAAGGTATGTGGTGTTGAGCTTTTGGGACATTTCACCCATGGTGCCTTAGTCTCTTTTTCACTAATATTACATGATTTAAAGTTGATTTTATATGTGATTCTTGTATATTGAGAAATTTACTGCACAGTGATTTTAATTCATGAAAGTATGATTGTTTTTAGCTTATTTTGAGCTCTAAATCTTGAATCTAACGTTTGATTTGATGAGGGATTTTGATGTGAATGTCATGGGGGTGTTGAAAGTTGTTGATTGGTAGTTTTACGACAGATTTTCTTGCACGATTTCATCTCTAGATTGCATGGCCTTTTACCCCCATTACACACCCCCAAGTGTTTAATAAAATGTCTTGTGGAAATGAAGGTCCAAAGCATGAGATATGATATGATTGACTATATGATGATGAAATGATCTTACGAACATGATGAATTCTATGTAAAGTGTTGCATTATACCATACTCAACTAAGGTGGGGGTTTATACTCATCAACCATGTGAGGGTTTGTACTTCTCCACCTAGGATGATTAGGGTGTGACGATCATCAATTGAGGTGGGGGTTTGTACTCATCAACCATGTGAGGGGTTTGTACTTCACCACCTAGGATGATGAGGTGTGACCATCATCAACCATGTGAGGGGTTTGTACCACACCACCTAAGATGATGGGGTGTGACCATCATTAACCAACCAAGGTTGGAAATATAGCTTGGTCTATTCTTCACTTATGATATATTATATGAGCATGAGTCATTTAAGCATGTTTTTCCTATGCATTGATCATACATGTCATATTGCTATACCATGCCTATTGTCTATAGTTATGCTTGTTGATTATGAAGCCTATCTCTTGTTGCGTTGCATCCCACATCCTTAGTACATTAAACTGTACTAATGCATACCCTTGCCTACATGTATCACCATGTAGGAACCAATGCTCAAGTTGATAATCCTCCTCCTCCACATGGATAGATTGGTCCTACGCAAAGTTAGTTGGTGAGTCCTCCATTCCGAGGAACTTAGTCTATGTTGCTATTATCTATGTACTGTGACATTTTCTTATGTTAAATTGACTATGACGGTGAGCCCAGTAGCTTTGTCTTGTCCCCCACTCTATCCATGTATTTAGAGGTGCATGTTGGACAAGTTATGTATTAATGTTATAAGCTTGACTCTTGCCTCTTGATTATGATGTTTAAGCAAGCCTTCCTTTAGCCCCAGTGTCCCTTTATCTTACTTAATGTCTTTTAAATGCTTCTGCGATCGATGATGTGTAATGACAAGTGAAGAGGCTTGATTGGGGTCTCTTTGGGTTCCCCATTCGCCATGTCATGTCTAGGCCCTAAGCTTGGGTCGTGACAAACTGATGGTGTCCTGGAGACCGGGAACAATATCTTCTTTGAATTAGATGACATGGTGCTCTCCTAAAACATGGAGAGAGATGGCTTTCCCTGCTCTATGACCTACACACCCTCTATTTATATGTCGTACATGACCGCAACACACCACTGACTAGTAAGAGAATTAAGAGGTGATGGTGATGTCCATGGCACAGTAGAGTACTCTGTGTCCAACTCGTCGCCGGATCCTGACTATGAGTCTGACTTTTCTCTAGATCGAGTCGTCTTGATGGACTTGCTATTTTTGTTTCCACCTTCATCAAACTGGGGATTATGAACGACAATGGCTTGAGTTTTGGTCTGCCCAAGCCTAGTGGCAGCCCGTGTCAATCGTCTGCTAAGATCCAGGTTATGTTGGATGCCGAGCTCCTTGAGTGATCCACTAATCGTGAGGGTCTCCTCCTCCCCCGATGTCTCATCTCTGAGCCTCCTCTACATGGCTTGAATTTCATCGCACTTCGGCTTTGGGGCCATAGTACTTGAAATATACACATTTACGCAACATGGTTACCCTGCAAAGCAAGAAATGAAAAACAAAAATATATCAGACTTGACTACAGGCGGTCTATAAAAGAAACTTTATGGGCAGTAGTGGACACTACGAGCAATAGAAAGATCTCGTAGGAATAGTGTTCACAATTTAGGTTTACTGGAATGGATTCTATGAGACTAGGTACATTTTGTAGAAGGTCTATAAGTCATAGACTGAGTCGTGCATGATTCCAGTGTGTTAATATTCTGTAGACAGGGGTCCACGAGACCTGTATACAAGTTGTAAAATGTTTTATGACTCATAGAAGGTCTCATCTTATGGGTATTTAGAAACTTCATGTTTCTGGAATCTCATATGAGGGGGAAACTATAGCCCGTGGAATATTCCACGGGCCATAAAAGACCCTCGTAAATAGAAAACTCAGTCACCAGAGTTTCTAAGTCCATCAATATGGACCCCATATGACTTTTTCACTTTACTCTATCTCCATCGATGCACCACACATGATAATTAGCACATATACCTTATCAAAAATTACTAAGCATGCTTTCCTAACCCGACCGACCCCGTTTGAATGAATTAACATCAAAACCACAAACACATGCCATCACACATCAAATTTCAAACACATCATCAATTTATGTTAAGCAATGAGTGATAACTATAACACCCCATACCTTACAATACTAGTACAATGCAAATGAAACATGACATGATTTGGACCAATTGACGCTAAATTTTAAAAGTGCTT
>JAPFFP010104836.1:0-19298 GCA_026153255.1 Solanum medicagineum
ATAGAGATTTTCTCACAAGAGGGAGATGGAGTACTTTGTTACCAAGGGCAGCTGTGTGTTCCAATTGTTGAAGGCTAAGGGAGAAGATTCCAAAATTTTAGAGAAGTATGTTGGTGGAATGACATGAAGCAATACATAGCAAGGCGTGTGGCTAGGTGTTCTAAGTGCTAGTAAGTGAAGGTTGAACACTAAAGACCGAGTGGTTTAGCTAAAGTTATTGAGGTTCCTACTTGGAAATGGAAGAAGATGAATATGGATTTCATTATGGGTTCGCCAAGGAACAGAAAATAACATGACGCAATATGGGTTGTTATGGATAGAATGATGAAATCAACATACTTTTTGCCGGTGAAGACTTCATATAGTAACAACGAGTATGCTAAGGTTTATATCCAAGTATAAGTGAGGTTGCATGGGGTTTATTGTCTATCTATCGGATAATGGTACTAAATTTACTTCTCGTTTTTAAAATTTATTTCAAAGGATTCTTGATTCTAAGGTGAAGCTAAGTACCACTTTTCACCCACAAACCAATGGGCAAGCTGAAAGAACAATCCAAACAGTGGAAAGAATGTTAAGGGCATGTGTACTTGATTTCAAAGGTGATTGGGATGATTACATACCTCTTGTTGAATTTACTTGCAACAATAGTTTTTACTCAAGTATCTATATGAAATCATTTGAAGCTTTATATGGTAGATGATGTAGGTCACTAGTTGGATGGTTTGAAACTGGGAAGATGCCTTTGATTGGACCAGATTTGGTACTCAATGCTATGGAGAAAGTAAGGGGCATAAGGGAGAAATTCAAGGCTGCTAAAGTTGCCAAAATTCATATGTACACATTAGAAGAAGTGTCACGACCCAAACCCAAAGCCTAGGAGTGACATGGCGAATGGGAATTCGAGAGTCGTCAAACAAGCCTCGTAGGATCCATTCACACATCATCAGTTCGAAAGAACATATAAATTAGTAAACACACAATTTTAAGAGATGAGATAGTAGGACTCATGTTATGGGGATGTCATAGGGATATGGATTAACATGAATTCACATAGCACATTAGACTAAGGGGCGAGTAAGTCTGACACACTCTATGGAGGCATTATGGGACTTAGGATCTTTCACATCATACAAAATTCCATAACATATTCTCATAACCAATTCGTAATAGCATAATTATATCCATAGCATAATCGTCTAATTACAACACTTAGCACATAAACATAAAGAAGTCTACAGGATGTACATCAATGCTTCTAATCATAAGATAGGATAGGGGCCAAGACATACCCCGAGCTCACCCTCAAAGTAAATAAAATAAGTAAAAACACCATAGGTAGAGGAATGGTAGTTTGTCCTTGGAATATAGGACTCACCACACAAGCAACACTTGAGATCCAAGCTAGAAGTCATACAGTGGATGATCATACTCCTCGGTCCCTACATGGTTAGATCATATAGGCAAAAGTATGCATTAGTATGTTTGAAAATACTAAGTATGCAGGCATGCAATGCATATGACTTGTCAAGCCTGTATTTAATGTTAGATGACAAGGGCACAATATATAGAAAGAGTCATATAACAAGAGAATAGTATATCAATATGCCATGAGGACCATGATGCATGAATGCAAAAATACGTCATATAGTGAGGATGGGACTGTACCGACATAAGACAAACGAAGCTATGCCCTGGAACCCCCGTTATCTTCCCCACAATGGATAAGAGGTGACCTACTTGCCAAAGGTAGTTCCTTAACATTCTTTCCCCTTGGGGCTTAGTCATATACCTATGTTAGGCACATAGTTCAACGAAAGGATTATGGAACCTTGGGGATAGTCCACACCGACTCCAATCCATCGGTACTAGGTCATCATCCCATTGAAATATATATACATATATATATATACATGCTTGTAAAAGAGGCATAAAACTTTCAAATTATTTATATGCATTCTTAGGCTTAAAGGCTAAATCACATTCTTCGTAATCATGCATAATAGGCCAAAAGCCAAAGTACTCTTTATATAATACTTTTCATGCATAGGATTAGCTCCTCACATAGTGGTGTAAACATCCATACTTATCCAAAGAGCCATGATCTTAGACATATATGTGATCACATTTTTCTCATAGCCACAATCTTATCAAATCTCATACATAAATATAATTAGGTCTTGACCCACTTTATGCACATAATAAAAATCATAGTCATGTATGCATATGCCATGAATGAGATGAGAAATAGCATGGGCAATACAGGTTCAAACTTAAACAAACAATATATTATGAAATTCAAGTGAAAACATGATTAAATCCATATTGAAATCATAATATAAATTACTCATGCAAAAATCAAGCTTTATAAGGGGACATGCATCTTCATAATTTCATAACTTCAATGTAATTCAACATACAAGGGCTTAAATCAACATAAAATCATCAAATATATACAACCCATACTTTAATTGAATTTAATAAACCATAAAATTGAAAACCCATATTTTAAATTAACTAAAATTCCATGAAATTGAGTGAAAAGGTTTTTGGATCTTCTTGGTTGAAAGAGACCAAGAATCAAAACCCACATACCTTGACGAATGAAGAAGTTTCAAGAGAAATTTGAAGGAGAAATGAATTTCCCTTGATTTCTAAATTTGCAATCCACAAGAGTTCTTTGAAAAAGACTTTAGAGTGGCTTGGAGAAAATTTCAAATGTGAGGAGTGAATTTCAATGTCAGGAATAAAGTTTAGGTGGTCATTAGGAAGTCTTTAGGTAGCATCGGGAGTCACAAAAGACCATTAGGATAAACCAAAATTACAAAAATGCCATTAAAGAAACGAGTAGAAAAATTGGACACCATCACTTTAAGGGAGGGTATATAGTCCGTGTGGCATTACATGGACCATGTACTAATCAGTGAACCAATACTTAGAAAAATTTTGCTCAACGAAGGTCCAAAACGGAAATCCCATACTTGGACTTTTTTGACGACATTCACTTCATGGAAGGGCCACACGGGCCATGCAGTATCACACGGTCCGTGACACTCCCAGTCCCTTACACAAAAAAAATATTTTTCCATGACAAGTTACAAGACAGTGATTCAATACTTAGAAAAAGTTTACTCCTGAAGCCATACGGAGGGCCTCACGGCCCATGAGACACCACACAGTCCATGTGGGTAGCTGTGTCCATCAACTTAGTCCGAAATAGTGGGATTCCAACCTCAAGGACACCACAAGGTCCTCCACACGGTCCATGAAGTGTCCTACGACTCGTGTGGAGTCCATGTGTGGCATGCCTTACCTCGAAACTCCATGCCAAGGGCCAAACGCCCAAAATGTGGCCAAGGGTCACTTTACTAGAAGCCTGAAATCTCGGACAAAAATTCTAAAAGAGTTCCCCACAACAAGTTGGGTCTACAGCAACAATTTGGCCGAAATAGGACCCCAGAAGACCGACAAAATTCCCTAAAATGAAGTTGGAAACTTTACTAGGAAAACATTCTTTTCAAAACTTTCTTAGTCAAAATTCTCAAAAATTGGACAATTACAGCCAACACCCAGCACATCACAATGTTCCCCTTGGAACATAGAACAGGTTAGGCTCAAATTTTTGTCCATTTTGTCACGAATTGATTACAAATTCAACACGTAAAGTTTTTCACAATTTCAAGAACAATAGCAGTTAACACAAAAATTTTACATCAAATTACGTACCAAAACTCGAATCCAACTTCACCATGACGTTCCTTGCATAATTTTGTGTCATGTTGACTTTTGGTTCGCCAAAATCGAGGTTGAAATGAGCTAGAGAACTTGGTAGTGGAATGTTGGTCGCGAAGCTGATGAAGCACTTATATACACCTCACCACCCTTCTCCACGAACGTGTATCGAGCCCCACGAACGCGGAGCACTGGGGCATTTGCCCTTCTCGCAAATGCGGACGACTTCTCCCCATTCATAGAGCATTGACATGCCTGACCTCTGCAAACGTGGAATTTATCTTCATGAATACGGAGGGTGAGGTATGGTGGTGCTGCACTAGCAAACCTCAATACTTCTCCGGTCTATTCCCGAGGCATCTGATGTCCCTTTTTCACAAATGAATAGTGTAACCACCCTAATTTCAACATTCCAAATCCAACGGTATAGTATGAATTTTCTACAGAACACCACATGAAAAAATGAAGGTCTCACTTTTTTTCGATTAATTTAGCAAAAATAACCTAGGGGGTCAAACACTACAAAAAAACTGCAAAAAGAGACCTAAAAAAGATACCTAAAAAGTAAGTCGCTAAAAAGAGACCTCGTGAGGTTGATATCCTATCAATATTTTTTAAAAAAATAATAGAGACCTCATGACGTGTCCTTTTTTTAGCCAAATTCATTGCTTAAAAAATGCGACCTCACGAGGTTGCTATTTGTTAAAGTAAAATCTAATAATTTATTTTTGAAAAACTCGTGACATCTCCATTTCTTAATCAAATTTATTCAATAATATTTTAAAATTAAGAGACCTGATGAGGTATCTTAAGTTTGATAAAATTAAAAATAAAAAAATAATTCTTGAAATGAATCAAAAATTAAAATTAGCTATTATTAACTAATAAAAATTTAAAGATACCAAGTCTTCTTCCCGCTTCAGCCAAAGTCTTCTTCCTGCTTCAGAATTGAAAAAGAAAACCCTCGTTGTTGTGCCTTTCGTTGTTGTTGTGTCTCTAGCAACCTCACCTCCTACTCGATTTGCTTGTGTAGCAGTGAGTAATTTCTCAATTTTTATTTGTTTCTGATGCAATTTTATTCCCGATGTAAGTTTGGCTTTGTTTGTTTCTTTTCTTGGTGTGCTGGGATGTTCTGTTTTCTTCTTTATTTTAGTTATTAATGTTTTCCTGATGCACTTGTACAACAGTGAGTAATTTATTTTAGTAGTATATAAGAACAAGGTACCAAATAGGTTGCAAAGCAAGAAGTTAAAGTTTTAAGCACTACTTCACTGGTACATGAACTAGATGGAGCAACACAAAAGTGCATTCTAATATCATTCCCAAATAAGTTGCTCATTTAAATCAACATCAATCGAATATTTTCTAAGCCAAGTAGAACTACGTAATTATTACATTCAATTACTTTTGAAATTAAGACATATTTTAAAGCACTTGATAGTTGAAATTATTTAATATCGAAAAGTATCTTATGAACATCATAGCTTATGAATAAAAAAAGATGAGATATGCTCTGACTTCAAAGGATGTATTTTAATCAAAGTGAACCAGACGATCTGTAGTTCTGCACATTAAATTTCTAGAGTTGGCCTAGCCAACTTTCTGTACACAACCATAACATCGCTCTTAACCGTCAAGTATTGATCAACCTTCATACACTCAATACTATATTAGGGTAAAATAAATTCCCAAATTCTCCCACAATTTGATAAACACATAATAACACTTCCACATTATATATAACCTCTAAAGAGACGTAAAAAAGTAGTAAAACATGTTCCAATACCAAAGACCTAATATGCTATTTATGAAAGGTTTATTAAAATCAAGTCCCGCTCAAATTATGAAAACTAATCCTAACTTAAGTAGGAAAACAAATGTTGGTACTCTTTCACGACTTGCACACCACGTTCCATTGAGTGTTTCATGATCACTAAAGAAGCCATCGTGGTGTCTTCCTTTTTAATTGTTTAAAGAATAGGGGATTTTATTAATATAAAAGCATTACATTACTAAATTGGCTCTAACCCTAATTCATATTCTAAAACAATAAAAAAGAAAAGCTTGGCCAAAATTTGACACAACCCAACATGTAATGTATAAAAGGACACTCATCATACGTAAGGTTCCTAATCTCGCCTCTTCCATTTCCCCCTAACGCTTGATCTTCACCAATGTTTCCTCCTTGGACCAACCCGACATTCATCAAGATGCTTCTGTAGGTGTGCAATTAGAAATCTCCTTGTGCTCTTGCTAGTATTTTCCATCTCCGCTATCGAAAGTATGCATACACTGATATCGTCCTCTCCTTTTGTATTCCTGAACCAAGTTTGCATTTCGCTTTCCATTTCTTCTCATTTTTAAGGTGTGCTCTCAGGTTCCATGGGCTGTTCATTATTATTTTCTATGTTTTGTTGCTGGAAATGCATTTCACGAGGCTCCGTCATCTTGTAAGTTCCTTGTGCCTCCTCCCCAACCCTGTATCTTTGACCCTTCCACTATGACTTATCAATTTTTCTCCAACTGGTGCCATGATGATGTGCGTGGGTAGCTTGATACCACCCTCTTGACAAGTGATTCGCTTTCTCAGGTGTACCAACTCCATCATGGTGTCTTCCTTAACTATCTTTGTTGTCCTTTAACATACAGGCAGTGTACTTTACTGGAGCTCATGGTGTTGTACCTTAGTTTGCTGCTTAAATGTGACCCTGGACGGGCCTCTACACACCTCGTAAAGTACACTACGGCCCTTGAAGGGCCTCTCCCCCTATCGTCTTGGGTATGAAGGCCACAAAAGTAGCATTTATACTCTTTAAACATCCCTTCTTTATAGATCTTTTGAATTGCTTCCATCACTTCTGTTTTGATGACTTCCCAACACAGGCTAAAGAAAGCCATGGAGAAGTTATTTGGGCCAGGGACTTTGTCTCTAATACATGCTTTGATGCTTTCTAGGACTTTTTTTCTTCAAAAGGGGCAACCATCTAATTATTGGCATTTTCATCAATCATAAGACACTATATCATCTCCAAGTCTGGCCTCCAATCATCAGTTTCAGCATATATCTTCTTATAGTACTATATGATATCATTATGTATCTCAACAGGTTCAACCACTAACTCCTCTATGATTTTAATGTTATCAATAGTGATGGCTCTTTTGTGTGTATTTCTTTTGTACTGAAGAAGCTTGTATTCCCATCTTTTCATTTAAGCTAAACTGCCCTATGTCTCTTTCCCCATGTTGTCGTTTTTGATTGTAAGAGCTAATTTCGAAGCTATCTCCCTTTCCTCGAAAATTCCCTGATCTTGTATCTTTTCAAATAATGCTAATTAATTTAGATCTTGTTGCTTCTGTAGACTTAGGTTATCGTGACTGGTCTTAATCCACTCTTTTAACTTAACCTGCAATGCAATTGGATTCTCTCTCAGTACAAAGTCTAGTTTTCCATGGAGATGAGAAGACTCTCACCAAGTCTCAACTCTATTATTAAAATATCTGTGGTCCAGCAACCAATTTATGAATTTGAAAAAATGATTTGATTGTCCCTCATCCTCCACATTATTGCATCAGTGGGGAATGATCAAAGATAACTCTCTGCAAAACAGATTGTTTAACGTTCCTAAAATGTAAGTCCTGTTCTTCAGAGATCAAGAACCTGTCTAGTCTTGCTGCTCTAGAGATTTTGTCATGTATTCACGAAATGAAATATTCCCCTGCTAAATGTAAATCCATTAATTCTATGTCTTCAAGGACTTAATAGTATTGTCATTGATATGTTGATTCTGTTGTAGTTGAACATTTCAGAGGGGTACCTCACAATGTTGAAAACCCCACAGAGGATCCAAAGTCCCATGAATAGACCTCTAGATTCTCGTCTTTCCTATAAGATTTCTGCCTTTTTTATCTATCATTTATGGCATAAACACATGTTAGGTGCTATTTAAGATCTGGATTCTTCCTGGGGAAACAACAAGAAAGAATATGATACCACGCTACTCACTTTTCCATCTCATATTCTTTATCTTGCATAGATACTTTGCCTCCCTCGTGGCCCCACTGTTTTCTAGTTGCACGCAAATTGCCCACCAACTACCCCAAACTTCTTTGACTATATTGACAATCTCTCTCTCCATTTTTGTCTCTTAAAACATACCCGTTTGTTATCTAAGTTATTATGTTTTCGTCAGCACTCTAATTCCTCCCACAATTTAGCCCCCTATCATTCCACGACACTATGTTTACATTCATTGATCCACGATGGACAAATACCCCCCTCCCCCCCCACTTTACTCCTACCATTGTTATAGAACTTAAAATCTAGTTGTAGCTCCATGAGCTATCCAATGCACCACGGCCCTTGAAGGAGCTCGTGGTGTGCTCCTTTGTTCAAATTGTTACCTAAATGTGTCCACTGTCTAGTGCACATTTTTCATGTATTATGCTTTCTTGTGTAGGATTTTACCATTCGTAATTGTTGCAAGACCTTATTAGCAACCCAATCTAGTGTCCTTAAGCTTGGTCGTCATCTCATATTCTTGAACCAAATTGTGTCTTCCAGCTTCCAAATATTTTGTTCAGGATACTTAATTCCAAATTCCACCAAAACCTCACAAAATCAAAATTAATGCTACCAACACATGCTTACTCCATTCTTGCTGAAAAGTAAACAAAAACGCATATCTAACTAACAAACATGCTTGAGAACTTACAATGTTGTTCTAATATATAATAATCTCAAACTAAATATTTAACCTTTGATGCAATTTGCATAGACTATATAAATAGGTAACCATATATAATAAAATCTCAAACTAAATATTTTATCAAATCATATTTCTTATCTTGTGTTCAAAATTTGTATCCACTATGATCCCCCTACCCCCACCCTCATCCTCCTAATTGTTTACCAAATCAGATTCCATGTGTCTATCGCATTTAAGTCAACTTATGTTTTACTATATAAATAGATCACTTACTATGAACTTATAAAACCATTTCTCTCTGTCCTCTATTCAGTAAACAAAAGTTGTGTAAATGTATATAAGAGACATTTACACACCTTTTGTTTGCTAAATAGAAGATAGAGAGAAATGTGTTATAAGTGTAACACCTCGCGAAATGACGAAAATATCCTTAGAATTGACCTTGCACGTAACATGTCTTCTCTTGCTCCTTTGCGAATCCGAGGCCAGATTTGTGATTCAGTGCGAAAAATTGGGTCGAAAAATGACCTCGACTCGGCAAAAACTCGAAAAAATGTGAATTAATTTTGTCCAAATGAGCTTAAAACAATCGGGTTTCTGTGCCCCTTCGGTAACGCAGAGTAGACGCGAAACAACACTCATAATATTTTCGAATCTTTGACGAAATTTGAAATGTTGCGAAAAAGTGGATTTTAACACTAGCGCGCGTCGCGCACTAGTACAAATTGGAGGCATTTTTTTTTGTTTTAATGATGAGGGGTAATTTTGACCTTTCTCACACACCATATCCTAAACTAAGTCAGTTTTAAGTTGAATTAAGTCCTAAAATGTCTTCTTTCACGCATTTATTCATTCAGAACCCTTTCAAGAAACATTCAAGCATAAAATAAATCAAGAATTCTTTTGAACACTTCAAGAAATTCCTCCCAAGGTATGTAAGGCCACAAAAAACTAATTTATTTTGAGATTACTATAGAAAGCATGTGATACTTTTCATCCAACAAGTTTCCAGCCTTAGCATGTGATACTTTTCATCCTGAGTTCACGGGGTCCAATGTGAAGAAGGATCCTGAGAACTTTATTGAGGAACTTTAGAAGATATTTCATGCAATGTGTACAGGTGATGTTGAGTGGGTTGATTTGGCCGCCTACCAGTTTAAGGTGGTAGCTAGACTGTGGTTTGACCGGTGGAAAGGGAGCAAAACGGATGTGGTGCCAGCTATTAGTTGGGCAGTGTTTTAGGAGGCCTTTTTGGGATATTACTTTCCCAGAGAGATGAGGCAGGCTAAGGTAAGGGAATTTATGAACTTGAAGCAGGATAATATGAGTGTACGGGAGTACAGCCTCATGTTTACTCAGGCGTACCGTTACGCTCCAACTATGGTGGCAGATATGCGTACTAGGATGGATCTATTCGTGTCCGGGCTCTCTCAAATGACTAAGAGAGGGAAGCAGTGTGATGTTGATTAGGGATATGGATATAGCCTATTTGATGACGTATATGCAGTAGGTAGATGAGGAGAAGATTCTATATAGGGAGGAGTCAAGAGCAAGAGGGCCAAGACATCAGGCCAGGAGACGGGCAAGAGAGGGACTGGAGGTGCAGGTAACTCATCTTTCCAGCCTAAAGCAGCTGGACCAGCACCTTCATCCACTAGTGAACCTTCACCGAGGATTAAAAATGAGCAGAGATCACAGCACTGCAAGTTTTTGGGCAACCAGTCACAGGGTAGCGTAGCTTAGGGATCAAACCACTTGTGATAATTGTGGTAGATCTCATCCCGGAGAGTGCCTTATGGGCATAAATAGTTGCCTCAAATGCGGTTAGGTGGGGCATTTCTTGAAGGATTGTCTTATGGGGAAACAAAATATTAGAGATACCAGATCGCCGACAGTCTCTTCGACACTGCAGGGTAAGCCACTTCACAGGGGTACTACAGCAGGGACAAGACGGGGCACCAACCACTTATTTGCCATGGGTAGCAGACAAGAGCAGGAGAACTCACCAAATGTGGTTACGAGTATGCTCAAAATCTTTACTTATGATGTCTATGTATTATTAGACCCTAGAGCCACATTGTCTTTTGTAACCCCATACGTAGCTGTGAAGTTTGGGGTCAACCTAAAATGTCTTATTGATCCTTTCAATGTTTCTACTCCTACTAGAGAGTCTATTTTAGCCCAAAGAATCTATAGGGGTTGTCCAGTCTCTATTTATCATAAGACTATTGTAGCTGATTTAGTGGAGTTAGATATGGTAGAGTTTGATGTCATCCTATGTGTGGATTAGCTTTATGCTGCGTATGCCTCCATAGATTGCAGAACTAGAGTAATCAAATTTCATTTTTCGAACGAACCAGTCTTAGAGAGGAGGGGTAACTCAATTTTCCCTAAAAGTTTGTCTTATATATCAAAGCTAGAAAGTTAATTTCCAAAGGGTCTATATACCACCTAGTCAGAGTTTAGGATTCTTGTGCCAAGGCACCATCTCTTCAGTCGGTCCCTATTGTGAATAGTTCCCAGAAGTCTTTCCAGAGGATCTTCCCAGAGTACCTCCTGATAGCGAGATAGACTTTAGGATAGACACTCTTCTAGATACTCAGCCCATATCCATCCCTCCATATCGTATGGCTCCTTGGGAGCTAAAAGAGTTAAAATTGCAGCTAAAAGATCTCTTAGATAAGGGTTTCATTAGACCAAGCGTCTTATTTTGGGGTGCTCCAGTTCTTTTCTTTCGTAAAAAGGACGATTCTCTTCGGATGTTCATAGATTACCATCAGTCGAATAGGGTCACCATTAAGAACAAGTATCCTCTTCCCATAATTGATGACTTATTCGACTAACTTCAGGGTGCTACCTATTTTTCCAAGATAGATCTCAGATCTGGGTATCATCAGCTTAAAGTTAGAGAGAAAGACATTCCTAAGACAGCCTTCAAAACCCAATATGGTCATTATGAGTTTTTGGACATGTCTTTCGGGCTAACAAATGCACCAGCAACTTTCATGGATCTTATGAATAGGGTGTTGAGGCCGTACCTAGATATGTTTGTAATTGTGTTCATAGATGATATCCTGATCTACTTCCGTAATAAGGAGGAGCATGAAAACCATCTTAGAGTTATCCTTCAGACTCTTAAGGATCAACACCTATATGCTAAATTTTCTAAGTGTGAATTCTAGTTAGAGTCTGTGGCATTTATGGGACTTATTGTGTCTGGTGAGGGTATCCAACTTGATTCATAGAAGATTGAGGCAGTAAAGAATTGGCCAAGGCCTACAACTCCCACAGAGATAAGGAGTTTCTTGGGCTTGGCGGGGTACTACAGACGATTTGTAGAGGGGTTTTCTTCTATCTCATCTCCCTTGACTAAGCTGAATCAGAAGAAGACTAAGTTCGAGTGGTCAGAAGCTTGTGAGAAAAGTTTCCAAGAGTTGAAGACTAGGCTCACCACAGCCCCTGTCTTATCCGTACTAGATGGAGTTGATGATTCGTGGTATATTGTGTTGCTTCCAGACTTGGCTTGGGTTGTGTACTAATGCAGAGAGGCAAGGTGATAGCATATGCCTCCAGATAGCTTAAGATTCATGAAAAGAATTACCCATCTCATGATCTTGAGCGTGCTGCGGTAGTGTTTTCTCTGAAGATCTGGAGACATTATCGATATGGTGGGCATGTGGATGTATTCACGGACCACAAGAGTTTGTATTATGTGTTTGGCCAGAATGAGCTGAATTTGAGACAGAGGAGATAGTTGGAGCTACTGAAAGATTATGATATGAATATCCTCTATCACCTAGGTAAAGCTAATGTAGTTGTTGATGCTCTTAGCAGGGTGACCATGGGGAGCACAACCCATGTTGAGGATGAAAAGAGAGAGTTAGCTCAGGAGGTTCACAGACTAGCCTGTTTGATGGTGCAGATTGAAGATTCTGATGAAGGTGGGGCTATTGTCAAAATTGGGTCATAGTCATCTCTAGTGGTAGATATGAAAGAAAAGCAAGATAGGGATCCCATCCTCCTCCAATTGAAGGAAGATGTTTAGAAGCAGAAAATATTAGTGTTCTCAAAAGGGGAAGATGGTGTCCTAAGATAACAAAGTGGGTTGTGTGTGCCAAATATTGACGGCTTTAGAGGTAGAATCTTGGTTGAGGCTCATAATGCCAGATACTCTATCCGCCTTGGTGCAATAAAGATGTATAGAGTTTTGTGAGAAGTCTATTGGTGGGGTGGTATGAAGAAGGACATTGCGGAGTTTGTGTCTAGATGCCCAAATTGCAAGCAAGTTGAGCTTGAGTACCAACGGCCTTGTGGTGTAGCTCAAAACATAGAGATTCCAGAATGGAAATGGGAGATGATTAATATAGACTTCATAACAGTCTTACCTCAATCCCGTAGACAACATGATTCGATATAGGTATTAGTAGACAGAATAACCAAGTCAGCTCACTTCCTACCTGTCAAGACGACTGATACAGCTGAGGATTATGCCAGACTCTATCTTAAGGAGATTGTTAGGCTGCACGGGGTGCCTATATCCATTATTTCAGATAGAGGAGCTCAGTTTACAGCACACTTTTGGAAGTCCTTTCAGAAGGGGCTTGGTATGAAAGTGAATCTTCACACAACTTTCCATCCACAGAAAAATGAGCAAGTAGAGTGGACCATACAGACCTTGGAAGATATTTTGAGGGCGTGCGTGATTAGACTTTGAAGGTAATTGGGATGACCATTTACCTTTGATTGAGTTCTCTTATAATAATAATTTTCAGTCCATCATACAGATGGCACCCTATGAGGCCCTTTACGGGAGAAGGTATAGATCACCCATAGGGTGGTTTGAAATTGGTGAGGTAGGATTGATAGGACCTGATCTAGTCCATCAAGCTATGGGAAAAAGTGAAGGTTATCCAGGAGAGGCTCAAGATAGCACAAGGCCGACAACAATCATACACAGATGTTTTTAGGAGAGACTTGGAGTTTGAGGTAGGCAATTAGGTGTACTTGACGGTATCCCCAATGAAGGGAGTTATGAGATTCAGGAAGAAGGGAAGCTCAGCCCACGATATATTGGGCCTTATCAGTTCCTGAGAAGAGTGGGTAGTGTTGCTTACGAGTTAGAGTTACCAGCAGAGTTAAGTGCTAAACATCTGATGTTTCATATTTCCATGCTTAAGAAGTGCTTAGGAGATCCCTCTCTAGTTGTCCCGGTCGAAAGTGTTAGGACTAAGGACAACTTGTCTTATGAAGAGATTTCGGTGCAAATATTAGACCGGCAAGTTCATAAATTGAGGACCAAAGAGATTACTTCAGTGAAGGTTCTGTGGAGGAACCAATTCGTGGAGGAAGCCACATGGTAGGCCGAGGAAGATAAGATGGCCAAGTATCCACACGTGTTCGTTGGCTTAAATGAGGATCTTGAAGGTAAACTTACGTATTTTCACCTTGAAGATTTATATTTATTAAGTTAGAGAATCTTTTGGTTTGAGCTATCTTTGTCCGTATCATTATCATTCGAGGGGGAGCTATTATAACACATCGTGAAATGACAAAAATAACCCTAGAATTGACCTTGTGCGTTATGTGCCTTCCCTTGCTATGTTTGCGAATCCGAGACTGGATTTGTGATAAGTGCGAAAAATCGAGTCGAAAAATGATCTCCACTCAGCCAAAACCCAAGAAAATGCAAATTATTTTTGTCCAAGTGTGCTTAAAATAGTGGGGTTTCTGTGCCCCTTCCACAACGCGTCGTGGACGCGGAACCACACTTAGAATTTTTCTGAATTTTTGACAAAAGTTGAAATTTTGTGAAAAAAGTGGATTTTAACACTAGTGCGCATCACGCACTAGTGCAAATCGGAGGCGTTGTTTTTTCTTTTAATGGGGAGGGGTAATTCTGACCTTTCCCACAACCTATATCCTAAACTAAGACAGTTTTAAGTAGAATTAAGTCCTAAAACCTCTTCTTTCAAGCATTCATTCATTTAGAACAATTCCAAGAAATATTCAAACATAAAGAAAATCAAAAATTCTCTCCAACTCCTCAAGAAATTCCTCCCAAGGTATGTAAGGCCACACAAAAACTAATTTATTTTGAGAATACTTTAGAAACCATGTGATACTTTTCAACCAACAAGTTTCAAGCCTTAGTTGAAATTGCGTTTATGTAAATCCTATAATGTTTAGTAAAATTTCTTACATATGTTTAGATTCTTGATAAAGAATGAAGGTTCTTGGTCCTTTAATGATTATTTAGCGTATTGTCTTCAAGATTAAAGTTATACATGATTTCTTGAGAATTTTATATGGGTTTTATGAATACCCATAAAGTTTATAGTCAAGATCAGTTAAAGAATTCTTTTCTTGAATCATTATTGCACTTTAGCTAAGAAAACTATATGTTAAAGAATATTTGAGAAGATAATGTATTTCAGTCAAGTAGAAGATTTCAATGAAGAAGCTAGTAAAATTTAAAGCTGGGCTAAGTTCCCAAAAGATAAAATTTCAAGAATTCATTCTTTAAAAGTTATGAGTTATATAAGAACATTTCGGGAGTAGTATTGAGAACCAATTTGGGTGAGAGAAGAATAAATTACTCAAGATCATAAACTATGTAGCCAGCATAGGATAGGATTGTACTACAGTACCTTCCTCATTAGCTACTGAGATGGCCCAGTTTGGGATGGATCCACTCCTCTAGTTATTCGTCCCCCACCCCGGCAAAGTACGGGATGACTCTGGCAGTGTGAGCAAGATGCTGTATCACCACGAAGCTCATAATGGTGATTTTCGGTTAGAGAATTCCCCGAGCTAAGAAACTAAGTTTTATTTATCAATTTTCAGCATATTATTTTCAACATACAAGCCTTTATGATTATTGTTATTTAATTATGAATTGTGCTTATAACTTTTGAGAAGCATTATGATATACTATTTAAATGTTTTGGCCATCTTACATACTGTACATACCACGTACTGACATCCGTGGGACCTGTATCGTTTTATGATGCAGACGCAAGTGACCGAGTTCCTCAGCAACCGCTTTGTTGAGAACTTGCTAGCTTCCAAACAGTGGTTAGGCCCCTTTTCAGTCCGAGGCTCTTTGGTTCATGTTATGCTATTTCAGTTTTAATTTAGTTCTGTCTACTTTGGGCCTGTCCCAGTAGTCCTTTCAGATAGTTGTAGTGGAGATTCCATACACTATGTGTAGTATTATAGCTTTAGCTATTTCACTTGTTGCTTGTGAACAGTTGTATTCAGTTATTCAACCTATTCATGAGTTAGTTGTTGCTTTTATAGCCCTTTCCCACTAATGTTATGTCTTCTGCTGAGTAAGTAGCCAGGCCAAGTGGTTCGCTAGGGACCAGGAATGGTTTTCGAGTGTCGACCACGTCCAGGGTATAGGCTTGGGGCATGACAATAATTTCATAGTCAGTGATTTATTTATATAGTAGAAAATAAGTTTACTTAACATGCGATAGACACATAGAATCTGATTTGGCAAACAATTAGGAGGGTGAGGGTGGGGGTAGGGGTGGGGGATCATAATGGATACAAATTTTAAACACAAGATAAGAAATATGATTTGATAAAATATTTAGTTTCATATTATTATATTTGGTTACCTATTTATATAATATATAGAAATTGCATCAAAGGTTAAATTCCATATATGGTATATGGACCTATATACATACTTATAATATATGGTATGATTGCAGCTTCTAATGGTGTTGTTATTGCTAATGGGAAGAAATTACCATCCATCTTAGCTGATGAAGATTCCATAAAACTTATCCTCTATTTTCTACTTATGAATGAATGTTCTTTAATATTTATAGTAGCTAGAATGACTATTGATAGCTAATCAAAGATAAAGATGCTCTTTTCTCTTTAAAGTTGATTCTAGCGCTTTTATTTTGATAATGTAACTTTTTTGTTGATAAAAGTTTTTCAATCACTGTTTTATGTGAGTAATACAATGCAACTCAATGATTTGTTTAATAGGAAGCATTTGAATATGTTTTGAAACAAAAAAAGGATTGCAACTGAGATCATATACTTCTAAAATGCTTCTAACAGAATCAATTTTCAAGGTAGTAATATTTATTTAGTACCATTGATTATAATGAAAAGGAGTTGGGGAGGCCAGTAACCCAGGGCGAGGCATCCAAGGCTACACACACAAAGAAGAAGGAAAATCCCAAAGATCTGGATGTTTGGGTAGAGCCACTGTCACGTCCCAGACCTAGGTTTAGGAGTGACATGGTGAATGCGAACTCGAGAGTCCCCAAGAAAGGCTCATAGTATCCATATTAACATCATCGGTTCGAAAACTTAAACCATATGTCTAGAGGACGGGAATTAGGACTCACACAATGGGGATGATAGGGAATGAGAATAGCATGGATTCACAAAGCACGTAGCATATAAATACTAGGGGGCGGGTAAGTATGACTCACTTTATGGGGACAATTCGAGACTTAGGATCTTTCACATCATATCATATATCCATATCATAAAGCTCATAACTCATTCACATAATGATAACCAATAGGTAACCAAACAATAACAGAACCTCCAATCATACACTTAGCATATAAACATAAAGGAGTTTATAAAATGTGCAACATTGCCTCTAATCATAAGATGAGACGGGAGCCAAGACATACCCCGGGCTCATCTCAAAGTAAATAAAATAAGTAAAACACCATAGGTAGAGGAATGGTGGTTTGTCCTTGGAAGCTAGGACTCACCACAAGAAGCAAAACTTGAGATTCGTGCTAGACGTCGTACGGTGGGTGAATATACTCCTCGGTCCCTACATGGTGAGATCATGTAGGCAAAAGTATGCATTAGTACGTTTAAATATACTAAGTATGAGGGTGAAATGCATGTGAATTATCAAACTTGTATTCAATGTTAAATGACAAGGGCACATAATATAGAAAGGAGTGTATATCCAAAGAAGATCAGTAGTATATCAATATTTCATGAAATTTATGATGCATGAAATGTAATACTTCTCGTATATTGTGGGGATAGGACCTCAACCTACATGAATAAGACCAAGCGAGCTATTACTTGGAATCCTGATGAAATCCCCTCACTGGTAAAGAGGTAGTCTACTTGCCAAAGAAACCATACCCATTTCAGAGAAGCAACCTTCCTTACGAGCATCCCCATTTCAAATAGGATTTTCATATACATATATCTATACTTGGCACATAGTTCAAGAAAAATGCGAGAGCCCCCAATCCATTGGTTCTAAGTCCAAACACCCCATATGTATACTTGTAAATATACATGCTTTCAAAAGAGGCAATAGTTATTTCAAATCATTTCAATGCACATTTAGGTTCAAAAGCCAAATATATTTCTCATACATTCACAATTGGGCTTAAAAGCCAAATTATATTCATAATCATGATATTCATTCATAAGAATATCTCTTTTACATAAACGAGATGGTGCAAGCACCCAAAATGCTCAAGGAGCCATAATCATAGACATGTATGTGATCACAGTCTTGCATAACAATAATCTTATCAAGATTATTTAGATAAACATAATTGGGCTTAACCCACTTCATAATTTTCGTAAAAATTTATAGTCATGTATGCATATACCATGAATGAGGTAAAATTAGCATGGGTAATATAAATTAAAGCTTCAATCAACAATACAGTATAAAATTCAAGTAAAAACATAAGTAAAATTCACATTTAAAGCATAATATAGACTACCCTTGCACAAATCAAGCTTTAAAAAGGACATGCACATTCATAATTTCATAGTCTCAATGAAAACCAGTATATTAGGGCTTAAATCAACCTAATTACCAATAAAGCATAGCCCATACTTCATCTTAATGTAATAAATCATAATATTGAAAACCCATATTTAAAGTAAGCTAAAATTCATGAAAATCACTTGAAAAGAGTTTGGGTCTTCTTGGTTGAAAGGGACCAAGAATCAAACCCACATACCTTAGCTAATATAGGAGATTCAAGAAGAAATTTGGTGAAGAAAGAGCCTATCCATGATCCCCAAGCTTAAAACCCACAAGAGTTCTTTCAAAGAGACTTGAGAGAATTTTCAATTGTGAGGATTAAATTCGAATGATAGAAATAAAGTTTAGGTCATTAGGAAGACTAAAATGCAACCTTAAGACCCCGTTGATTATGTTCATGCTCCAAAAAGAAAGCGGTCTTGTCAGCAATTAATCTAACCAGAGGTTAAGGTTGAATCTACAGGGAATACGGGGCTTGATTATAGAGATACACTACCAATCATTTCAAGCATCGATTACTAAAATCTCTAAATGGGGGGAGGGGGGTTCTCTTTGTAATTCAAGAATAAAAATAAAAACTAAACTGACTATGTAGGAAGACACTCAAATTTATGGACAACAAGGGGATTGTTTTCCCCATGATTCATTGACTCAATTACCCTAGACAACATAAACTTAATTGGGAATTCACATACAATACGGTAACTTAGGTTCTTTCAGCCCTCTTGTGAAGGTGAAGGTCAAATTTTACCATGGCGAGTGGTCGGCAACCATGATGTGCCAACTAACCATTACCCATTGTCCCAGACAACCTCCCCTTGGTTAGGTTCAGTTGATTAGACGAGAACACATCAATCAAATCTTGTCATTTACTTCGCTTTTCCTATTCGTTACTATATTGGTCAGGATTGTGCTAGTAGGCAGGGTTTGGTGTTGGCCACCACAAAACAACAATCAAAATGAAGGGAAATAAACAATACATGTAAAACGCCAATCAAAGAAATGCACAAAGTCTAGGTTATTTCAAGTCAACTACTCATGGTTCCCACAACCCCAAGTTGTGGGTG
>JAPFFP010104847.1:0-19298 GCA_026153255.1 Solanum medicagineum
AGGTGTGGGTGTTGAGGCTGAAGTTAACGCGTAGGTTGACTGCCGCACAGCGAGTGATTGTATTCCGCCGAGCGAAATTTCAGGTTCTTTTGGACCCCATTTCGCATTTCCTTGGGCCAGGAAGGCCCAAATTCCCTTTTGTCGAGTCAGATCAGTTCTGGGAAGAAGGAAGCCGATTTATAAGTCAATGGAAGCTGAAAAATCAGTGTATATACACTGACATACACCTGATATACAACTAGTGTATACAAAACAAAAGGGCTAAAGCCCAATTTCAAAGGAGTGCAGCTGGAATTAAATGGGGCTAAAGGCCCAAAACTCTTAACTCCTCTTCTTTTACTTTGTTTCATGTGTTTTATTTGCATTTATTTGAATACTAACCTTTATTTGTTTAGCTGTAATCTTAGTTTCATTTAATTTTGGTTTTTTGTGATTCTCTAATTTGAAAAATACATGTGTAGGTCTTTTAATACTTAGTCATTTTTAGTTTAAATTTTAGAGACTCAATTAGTCATTTTTAGTTTAAATTTTAGAAACTCAATTTTTCTTTTATTTTAAAAGTTATCAAATTTAATGTGGTTAGATTTTCAAATTTCATTTTTTAAACATTGATTTTTTTCGAAGTTAGGTAAATGAGTTTAAATTACCAGTCAACCGCGAGTTAGTGGCTATTTTTGATTGATTAATTTCTTCTCAAAAATGAAAATTGAACTTTTACCCATTTTCCTGAAATTTAAAGACCTTTTTTGTTAGGGTCTTAAAATTCTTTTTAAAGGTTTCTTAATTTTTCTTAAAATTAAATGGTGATTCTTTCAATTTCGAAAATTTAATTTGTACTTAGATTAATTTAAAACTAAATCTTATTTTTGAAAGTCAAAAGTCATTTTTTCCAAATTAACACCTTAAATGACCATATTAATTGTAGCACGATTTTTATTTTTTGGTTATAGCATAATCACTGGTTACATGTTTTTTTTTGTTGCAACATCTTCATTGATTGCATTCTTTTTTATTTCTTCCATGAATGTATTTCTTATATTTGAAATGATTTTGATGAATTCTTGGTAATTCTTTTGGATTAATAATTTATGAGTTTTTTTTTAAAATTTACAAGATTTTCCATATTTGTTGTCTTTTCCTTTTTACTTTATTTCGTATATTTTTAAGGATTAAATTCTTTTTAAGGAGTCATTTAATACTTTTTTTTAAGGAGATTCTTGAATTATGTTGTCTCATATATTATATATTTCTTTTTTTATTTGTTCCTTCATTTATAATTCTTTTTATAGTTCTTTTAAATATTTTTTATAGTCATTAGTCTCAATGATCAATGATCAATTTTTATTTTTTTTATTAATTTTATCTTCTTTTTTTTACGAATTCTATATCTGTAAAAAAAAAATTATTCTGATTATAAATTATTTTTTGATAACTATATATACTTTTTACGTGTGCAAAAAGTCCCAACAAGAATAATTAAGAAGGTCATTGATGCTCCTAGTAATTAATTAAGAGATTCAAAATCACCTTGCACAAACAACAACAATAATAATAACACACCTAGTGGAATTTCACGAGTGGGGTCTAGGGAGGATAGAATATACGCAGACCTTACCATTACCACTACCTTATAGAAGTAGACAGGTTGTTTTCTGGGAACCATCGTCTCAAAAATCCATGAGCAGAATAAACTAGATATGCCAAAAAGGAAAGGAAAGGAAAAAGAGCAAAAAGAGCGACTAATAACTAAAAGTACATGATAGTATGTAAATATGGTAAATTTAACACATATACGACAAATAATGACAGCACATGATATAAAACACGACTACTCCTACTACCCTACTATACCTCAAGGTTAGACATCCACGTAACCCTATTAACCAATTAGCCTACTATTTAATTCACGACCTCCACTCCTTTCTATCTAAGGTCATGTCCTCGGTGAGATCAAGTTTTGTCATATCTTGTTTGATTACCTCCCCTCAATACTTTTTTGGTCTACCTCTATCCCTCCGTGTAACTCCCAAAACCAACATCTCGCACCTCCTAACAAGAGCATCGGTACTCCTTCTCTGCACATGTCGAAACCATAGCAGTCTCGTTTCCCTTATCTTATCGGTCACAAGAGCCACTTCTAACTTCTCCCAAATGGTCTCATTCCTAATCCTGTCACTCCTCGTGTGGCCACACATCCATCTCAACATCCTCATCTCTCTAATATGCATGTTTTGAATATGTGCATTTTTTGTTAGCCAACACTCCACTCCATACAGCAAAGATGGTCTAACCACCATTCTGTAAAACTTACCTTTGAGTTTAGGTGGTATCTTCTTGTCACACAAAACTCCAAAGGCAAGCCTCCATTTAGTTCATGTTGTCCCAATACGATGTGTGACATCATCATCGATATCGCAACTACTCTAGATGATAGACCCCAGATACTTAAAGTTCTCTCTTGGGGATAACGGTGAGTCATAGAAATAGGACTCTTATAACGCTTTAAACGGAGAATTTTTGCGCATTCTCAAGCATATTTGTTATTATGATGTTTGTTTTTGTGAGTTTTCAGGAAAAATGACTAAGGCAAGGAGAAACGAGCGAACTTATAAAAAAGGATAAAAAAGAGCAAAAAGGGAATCAAGTGTGGGCACACGGAAGCCTACACGGCTCATGTATTGTTACACGGACCATGAGGCCCTTCGTGGCCTCACACTTGATGGCATGACAATGCAAAATGACCAAGGCAGGCCTCACATCGCATTAATAAGTCGTTGGGAGTGACACAGGTCGTGCAACCTACCGTCAAAGTGTCATGAAGGCATTATCGTCAAAAAGCAAGCAAAATGTGTTAAGTGAGGCCAGACAGAGCGAGTCACAGACCATGTGACCAACCACGGTCCGTGATGTGGAGGTGTGCGAAAAACGTGAGCAAGAAAATGGTTAAGGCACGATAGACGGTCCATTTCACGGACTGTTTAAACTCACACAGGCCGTCTACTGGCGCGTGGAGAAGCAACTGAAGTTGAAGTGAATTACAACCACACAGACCATTTTGACGGTCTGTCTACCGTCTCACGGGTTGTGTGGTGGCCCATGTCGAAGCCAACGTGATTTTTTCTATTTTAATTTGGAGTAGGTTTTCTTTGTATATAAATAGTTATTTTATTTTGTTTTTGCTGAGTCTTGGACAGCTAGAGATACAAAACACTGAAAAACATTATTTTCCTTGAGATTTCACACGATTTTGGGATTTTGCTTATCTAGTTCAAGATTGTAACTCGTGGATTCATGATTCTTCAATAGTAAGTCATTTATTATGAATTCTTTGTATCATTGTGGGTTTTCTTTCTTGAACATGCTAGGCTAGCCCACAACTAGGGTTGTGGAAACCATGACAAATAACTAAGATAGGCGAATATGGGGTAAATCTCGGGATTAATTAGCGTATATATCGTAGTAATCTTCTTCTTCCTTGATGAGTCAACGCATTAGGGTAAGCCTTTATTCATTACATGCCCAAAAGGGATGTTTTGATTATGAAAAGAGTTCTACGACGAAAATTCGGGGTTTTTAACCTAGTTTAAGTACTTGAGACCAAAAAGTGAGAGTATTTTGGGATTAACACCAAGGGTTAGTACGTATACATTCTAAGATTGAAAGGTGATGAATGATATACATCTAAGAAGGAGCAAGGGGTGAATTAGATGTTACATAACTTGTTAGATTTTATATACGTGATCATGAACGAGTTTACCACTAGGTTCAGCTATCGCATTAGATGTCATGGGTAACACAATCCTAGCTTTGCATATATTGTCTGAAATCTAGTAGTCCTTGCACTCATTTACTGCTTTATATTAGTAACTTAGTTTAAAAAATCAAAACCCCCTATTTACTTTATGCACTTTTGTTTCGAGAATAGATCAAAACGGTGCTAATAGATATATTCTCACGCATTCCCTATGGAATCGACCTAAACTCTGATCGAGTTTTATATTTGTTCAACGATCACTTTACTATTCCTTTTGGAGTGTAAATTTGGGTGTATCAGATAAGTTGAGTGGCAAGCCTCACATCAATGTCTACTTCATCCCTCGTAACACTGAATTTGTACTCCCAGTATTCTATTTTGATCCTGCTTAGTTTGAATCCTTCAGACTTCAAGCCGTAGGTCCTACTTTTTGTCACACAAAATCAACTTGCACACTAATTCCTTTTTTTCCAACTATTTTTTCATCATGATAACTCGTTGAGCCTGTGATTATATAAGCTTATACTCCCTCCGTCTTATTTTAATTGAATTTGTGAGGTAATGCACACATATTAAAAAAATATTAAAAAAAATTCAAAGACAAATTTACATCATACTTTCCACTATTTGCCCTTTGTGAAATCATAAATATGTAGTGTTATTTATCTCCTAGAAAATATAAAATTTCAATAAATGAAAGGATAAATATGGAAAAAGTTTCAAACATTCTTCTTGAACTTTGAACAATTCAACTATTGTGAACATTGAAAAATACCTCAAAAATTTAATTAATTTGGGATGGAAGAAGTATTGACTAACAAATAATAAATTAAGTCCCATCCTTAGTGTCAGAAGTGAAGGAAAAGCAAGACCAAGACCCTGTTTTGCTCCAATTGAAAGAAGCGGTCCTTAAGTAGAAGGTGATGGTTTTCTCCAAAAGGGGAGATGGGGTGTTGAGATACCAAGGTAGATTATGTGTGCCCGACGTTGATGGCTTACAAGAAGAATCATGGCTGAAGCTCATAGCTCCAAATATTCTATCCATCCTTGTTTCACCAAAATGTACAACAACTTGAGAGAAGTCTATTGGTGGAATGGAATGAAGAGGGACATTGCGGAATTTGTCTCTAAGTGCCCCAATTATAAACAGGTCAAGGTTAAATATTAGAGACCCTGTGGATTGGTCCAGAACTTTGAAATTCCTAAGTCAAAGAGGAAGATGATCAACATGGATTTCATTACCGGTTTACCAAGATCCCAAAAGCAGTATGATTCGATATGGGTGATTGTGGATAGGATGACTACATCACCCACTTCTTGGTAGTCAAGAAAACTAATACGGCTAAGGAGTATGCCCACTATACACTCGTGAGATTGTGAGGTTGCATGGGGTTCCCTTGTCCATCATCTCGAACAGAGGAGCTCAATTCACCTCTTGATTTTAGAGATCTTTTCAAAAGGGATTGGCTACGAAAGTAAATCTGAGCACAACTCTTCACCCTCAAACAGATGGACAGGCAACACACACTATTCAAACTTTGGAGTAAATGTTCAGGGCTTGCGTCATCGACATAGGAAATTAGGATGATCATCTGCCATTGATTGAATTTGCGAACAACAATAGTTACCATCTCAACATTCAGATGGCCCCTTATGAAGCTTTGTATGGGAGGAGATGTAGGTCATCAATTGGTTGGTTTGAGGTTGGTGAAGCTGAATTAATTGCACCTGACCTTGTCCATCAGTCCATGGAGAAGGTGAAAGTCATCAGAAAAAAGTTGAAGACCGCTCAAAGTCACCAAAAGTCTTATACAGATGTGAGGAGAAGGGACTTGGAGTTTGAGGTCGATAATTGGGTGTACTTGAAGGTGTCACCCATGAAGGGTGTCATGAGATTCATCAAGAAGGGAAAGTTGAGTCCACGCTATATCGGACCATACCAGATTGTGAGGAGGATTGGGAAGGTCGCGTATGAGTTAGACTTGCCTTCAGAGTTAGAGGGGATTCATCCGGTGTTTCACGTGTCAATGCTGAAGAAATGTTTAGGTGATCCTACCTTGGGAATTCCTATTGAAAGCATGGGAGTGAAAGATAGCCTGTCTTATGAGGAAGTTCCAGTCCAAATCCTCGACCGTCAAGTTCGTAAGCTGAGGAATAAAGAGATAGCCTCCGTCAAAGTCCTATGGAGGAATCAATTCGTTGAGAAAGCTACATGGGAAGCTTAGGAAGCAATGAAACTGAAATACCCGTACCTATTCATACCAAATGACAATGATGTTGAAGGTAATATCTCTATCCTTAACATTATTGAAGTTTCTTTCTTGAGTTGATGTATTAATTCTATTCTTGAGTAAAAGTTAGAGATGTAGAAGGTGATGGATAGTTGAGAGTGGGAGAATTTGAGAGTTCTTGAGTGAGGGGTGAGATGAGTTTTGAGTCTACTTGTGCTTTATTCTGCTTTTACTCATCATTCGAGGACGAATGATCCCAAGGGGGAGATGATGTAATACCCCGTAAAATTATCGAAATGCCCCTAAAACGTAATCGTGTGCATAATGCGTCTTCCAAAGCTTTAATAGAAAATCTGAGATCGAATTTGCAGTTAGCACGAAAAACTAAGTGGGAAAATGGTCTAGACCCGATTTTAGACCAACCGAGTCGAAAAAAAATTTCGCTAATTAACGCAAAAATAGTGTTGATCCGCGCCCCTGGCGTTACGCGGAGGGGACACGGAGTAACACTTGTTCTTTACTTTAATTTTTTGACGAAAACTTGAAATTCCAAAAATTCGCGAAAGTGTAATGGTCCGCGCCACCGGCGCGTCGCGGACCAGTGTACGACTTTTAAAATAAATATTTTTTTAATTCAGGAAGGACATTTTGGTTATTCCCCACCCTATTCTAAGTCTTAAAACATATTTTTAAAGCCACTTTATATTGATTAAGGGTTTCTAAAACCCATTCTTCTTGAGCTTTTATGCAAGAAAACTTTGAGAGGTGAGACAGGAAAGCTCTGAGGATTGAGAATTCGAGTCAAAACATGGGATTGTTCTCTCATATGCCCCGTTGAACATAGTAGGTCGACAGATGAAGTTGATGAGTCTGATTTGTCAATTTCTTGCATGATTTCTTAAAACTACTGTTAATCTACATATTATTTTGTTAAATTGATGATCATCACAATTTGACTTACTTGCTTAACTGGTTATCTTAACTATTGCATAAATTGTTTACGTCTAATTGCTAAGAGTACATGAATGAAGCAAGGGGTTGATGTGTAGAGCTTGGGTTATGTATGTATGCTTGATTGATGGTCTGAGTCTTAAATTGAGTGGGTGTTGAGGATAATGTTGTTGAAACTGATTGACAGGGAAATCCTTAGAGGTCTTTTAGAGATAGAGCTTGGAACTTTAATAATGTTCTTAATCCCTTGAGTCAATAGATGATCGGATGAGTAGAGGTCCTTGTCTGAGGGAGTTTGGTTGTATAACCATCCTGATGTTGATAGACTTATGAGCATGTTGAGTCCTAGGAAGAGTGCTGAGGAGTATTAGCACCGAAATGGGTAATAGTGAGTCTCACTCGCACTCATTAACTACGTGGCCAGCATAGGAGAAGATAGGATCGTGAAAATGGATGTTTCCTTTGTCCTGCAGAGGGCATGATAGACTTTTGGAATCCATTGATAGACTCGTCCTTTATCCCGACAAGGGATTGGGTGGATGTGGCAACGACATCTCTTCGTTGTACCATCACCGACTCATAGGTGGTGGTTATCGGTTAGAGAAACTCCCACATAGGTTTTATATTAATAGTACTCTGAGGTTGATATGATAGTATGTGTCCTGATTGATGGTGATATGATGGAGTCTTGTTTCTTATTCTGAGTTGAGATTGAGTGATGGATGAGCTGATGTTTTACTATATTATCTTGCCTATATTGTTTACTTTAACCCGTTTTACATACAGTACATTTCACGTACTAATGTCCCTCTGGTGTTGCATCATTTCAGGATGCAGATTCAGTAGATAGTGGACTTCAGGAGGCCAATCGTTGAGGTTCGGAGTTCCTTGACTTCAGACTTGGTGAGTCCTCCCCTACCTTTGGAGGACATCTTTACTTGCTTTTAGTTCTTTTGAGTTCTTTATATGGACTGTGGAAGCCATGGCTTGTCATGATGCCTTTTTAGGCAGTAGTTATAGAGGCTTCATAGATATAGACGTATGATGGTTGATGTTGGGCTTATTTTCCCCCTTTTCCTTCTTTATACTGAGATTGTTTCTTTAATCTTATTTCATATGATAGATATAGTGTTAAGTCTTGTAGCCCACTGCTAGATTCTATTATTTCTTGAGTATCTTTCACTGATTTACTGACTGAACGAGTGTGATGGGACTAGGTGGTTCGCTTGGGGCTAGCAATAGTCTCCGAGTGCCAATTACGCCTAGGGTATCCTCTCGGGACGTGACAAGAATATTAGACGAAAATTGAAAATATGCATACAAAAGAGTAATTTAACAATAAAAAGTAAATAAAGAACCCTTCTCATAGAGAAAGAGCAATAATTGTATCAATGGAAATCATTAAAATCGAATACCTATTAAAAAAAAAGAGTAAAATATATGGCAACCTAAAAAGTAAATGAAATTATATAATCATCATCGGCAAGATATTAATCTCCAATTAAATAACCATAATACAAGAATTAATACATAAAGTCACTAATTGTACGGTAAATAAATTTATCAATAGAAGAAACATGTGCTACACTAAGTAAACTACACATCTCGGTCCAAAGTTTCATGACAAGTTATAGTCCTAAACTAATATTTATTCTTAATAAAGTATCTAAAATAATCCTAAACCTAAACAAGGAAAAGACGTATATTTATTTTCAATAGGTATCTAAAAGAATCCTAAACCTAAGAAGACATGATCCCGGGCCCATACTAATGTAAGTCCTAAACTGAAAAAAAAGAAGATGTATTTGATGACTAAACATTATTCTTTAATCCTTCATTATTCTTGAAGATTAGTTAATTATTATCAATATTTAAAACTTTCCAATTAATTGATATTATATTTGTTAAATCTTTACACAGGTCTTTTAATTAATTTTGATTAAATATTCTAATTTTTTTTCCTAATGAATTTGAAAAAAACTATTACCTCTTTGTCGACAAATGTTAAAGTTTTTCGAGTGGCTTCAGGGGTGTCCTTTTATATTGTTCTATTGGTGCATTGTCAATAAGTAAGAATTTTATTATTCAGTAAGAATCATATCTTTTTAAGGTATTAATTGGCACAACTTTATTCATCAAGTTGTTCTCAGAATCTATTGCAAGATTCTCTAAAATAAATTGTTGAAAAAAATAATAAGAATAATATATAAATTTATAACAAATAAAATTTATAAGATGAAGAAGTATTACCTTACTTGAGATATTACTTTACCTGAATAGATGAAACTTGTGAATAGATGGAGATGTTAGTTTCAAAATAAGAGACATTTTTAAATAACAAAAATTTATTAGACTTAACTAACTAAACTAAGGACATAATATAATTTAACTGAAGCAACGTAAGCTAGCATAACAATTAAAATTATTTTCTTCAAATTCAAAAAGTAAAAAAGAAAGAGAAAATAATATGCAATAAAGAAAATGAGTGTGTAATTTAAATAAACTTGAGAATCAAATTGAAGTTCCAGAAAAAGCATAAAATAAGATCCAAAGCGAGAAAAAAGTTGATTGCAATTATAAAATAAGATGATGTAGGTGGAATTGTTGAATGATTGATAAATCAAAAGTTGAAATTGAAGTGTTTTTATAGAAGTAGCCAATTATCATATTTAGAACACAACCTTTCATCATAAGGATTCATGGTGAAATTAGAAAAACTTTTATTGAAATAACAGAGTCACAAAGGAAAAAGGAAAAAAAATTGACAAACCAATTAATTATGATAAAAAAAAAGTTGACAAACTAATTAATTATGGTAAAATATTTTCAAAACACGACTTTTTTGTTGAATCACTTTAATAATGGCTCCAAAATCTCACCCATGTTACGTCACATCTTGGAATTATTTGTGTCAAATGGTTTAAATTCAATCTTCCTTATAACTATGTTTTCCCCTTTTAATTTTTTTTAATTATTAATTGAAAATTCTTTTTGACTATTTTCATTTTTGATCAAGTTTATTTTAGTTGGAAAAGAGTCTTTGTGTAGCAATTTAACTATAATAAGAAAATTTTCTCCAATTAATTTTTATGACATTTAATATTATTAAATAATAATAAAATAATTTTTAAAAGATGGTGAAAAGATAATTTTGTCTAGAGAAAAGTATTTTAATGAAGGGTAAAAAGTTCAAACAACAATTCTAAGGGTCTTCACGCTTTTAATATAGTATAGATAATTCTCTAGTCTACGAAGGAAAGAAAAGAAAAATATCATTATTATTTTAATATTTAAAAACAAACAAACAACATACCTAATAGAATCCTACAAGTGGGATCTGAGGAGGGTAAAATGTACGCCAGATCTTACCATTACCTCATAAAGATAGAGAGACAATAAAAGAAATTAATTAAAACTTCTAAGATTTTAAATTAATTAGAATGTTTATTATCAAATTTAAAAGTATGTAATATAACAAATTTAAAAAGAAAAAAAATCAACAAAATTACGTTGAAAACATCAAACTACTTGTTATAACCATTTTGATCATTTGTTTCTTTCCCTTTTCAAGAATTATTTTATTTGGAACAATTGCATGTTTCATGCATGTCATAGACTTCCTTCATGGACATTCAATAAAAACATTTCAATTCTTATAGTTTATTATTATCTCTCCCTTATGTTAGACAAACTACTATATATTTCAATCTACCTTGAAAAGTTCATGCTATGCATCATTATATATTTATTAATCATGTATTGTATATCAAATTATTAGATGAAAATTATATGACCTGACAATAAACCAATTGAGAGAAAAATCGATCATAATATATTAGTCTAATGCATATCTTTCTCTACAATTTATCAAATTTTAGATCATGAATCTTTGTTCTCAAAAACGATGATTGACCATTTATTTGAGACATTTAGAGTCAATCAGCTTGGAATTTATCAATATTATGAAGATGAATTATCTTGATTACTGAATGACCTTGTAGGTCTTTTTTGATCTTATCTGTAAAAATTATTATTTTGCCCTTTCATAAGTTGCTTTGGACCTATTTTGAACTATCTGTATTGTTGGAACTGAAATCTTGTGTTTTACAAGGTGGAAAATATAAGTTTGCATTTTTGGAAGCTTTAATTGTTGAAAAAAATGAGTTTTTGTACCATTCGGGGTTTCGAGTGTCAGATAGAAAATCCATCAATTTCATTAGCTCCGAAACGTCGAATCTGGTTTAGGAGAAGTTGTAGAGCTGAATTTGGAGTTCCGAACTCAATGCAACCGTCAAAATTCGAATTCGAGACCCAAGAAGGATGTTTAAACTAATTTAGGACTCAAATACTCAAAATAACCTCGGGAACTCTAAAAATTACAAAGGAACCATTTCTAGCGTTATTTTCACCACCCGAAACCACTGGAACTGTCAGAATTTTGATTCGAACTTTCAAACTCTAAATGTTGACCAAAGTCAAAACTATGATCCAAAATCAACAGAAAATGCAACTTTGGGCTAAAATCTCCGTTTTAATTCCAAATTTAGTTCTGCAAGTACTCCTAACCCAGATCTGGCATTCCGAAGCTGATAGAATCGACGGAATCATATTCCGACACTCAAAACTCAAACTGACCACATAACTCAAAATTTCCAACTTTAAGTTTATTAAAACTTTTTCTTTAGCAAAACTCTAACTTTTTGCAAGGTTTTCAAAATTCTATTTTTAGATTTAATCAAAAATGATTCAAGACAACTTTCAAATAGGACAAAACGATAACTTTTTAAAAAATATTAAAAATAACCTTTGAGGTCATTGTACAAATGCCCCCAAAGCGCAAATGCTCAACAGACAAAACATGTAACATAAGGAGTAACTCCAAATTAGAGTGATACTACAAATGGCCGCGCTTAATAATATATAATGAATATGCCCACTAAAGGTCACAAACACAAAAGGGTTGATACATTTTATAATATTAAAATACAACCAACAAGATATAGTACATATGTATCTGTATATAATTTTTAAAACTCCCATATCTGGATTGTTATATATCCTTGGTCTTACCTTCAAATATAACACAGATGGATATAAAATATATATATATATATATATATATATCCTTTCTCATACGTGTCTACATGACTAACCAATTGATCATGGAATCAAAACCTCATATATCTAAGATTGGGTGGAAAGAGAACTAAAAATCATCATCTTCATGATCCACGAGAATCCAGGATCCATTTTGCTGTTGAACCATTCCTTTATTCTTCTCAACCCACCATGAAGTTGGTACACCGTATTCATCTTTTAACGCGTCCAAATACTTGTTAATGAGTGAAATATCGCGTTCCACTTCTAGCTTGAATCCTCCTTTTGAACCTTGCGTTCCAGCAATTCCATGCAAGTAACAATCCACATTATGCCAACTGTTCTCATCTCCCGGACTTTTTAGGTAGCCCGATTTCCTAGTGTCAATGGCCAATTCGACACCAACATCTGAATAGCCGAACAAAGGGTAGTTTGGAACTATATCTGGAGCATTTCTGATTCTCAGAGCTCGAAGATTAGTTTGTAGTTTGGACAAGGTCTTTTTAAAATTTTCATCTCCCACTCTGGGACTTGCAAATAGAAATGCAGTGACCGGAAATCCCTTGTTCATTCCATTGAAAACCATATCCCCTGCATTTAACATCGCGACTGCTGCCCCCATGCTATGCCCTGTTACTGTTATGGTAACTTCCTCGTTCTTGTATTGTTCCACCAATCTTTGAACTTCTCCAATCACCTAAAATGGAATTCGTTACTATCTATCCAAAAGGTAAATAATTATGAGAAATTTTCATAAATAGCCAAGGACTGAAACTTAATATGGTCAAATAGCTATATTTTACATAATTACATGGCATAATCTCGGGTCTGTGACCTAGAGGAGGGAGAGAGGCGAGCAAGATCAAGAGAGTGAGGACAGAGGCAAATTGTATGTGTATATCTGTTAAATAATTGTATAGATGTAACTAATATACATAAGTATTTGTATATTTGGCAAGCAAGATCGGGAGAGGAAGGAGAGAGGCGAGTGAGATAGAGAGAGGGATGAGAGTCGAATTGTATATGTATATCTGACGAATTGACTATGTATATCTATCAAAATAATTATATATATGCAGGTTGATATACATATGTAATCGTATATCTGGCAAGAAAATTATAATCTTTTTCCAACTATAATTGTATAATGTAAATACATATCATATGTTTGTTATTTTTCCAGAGATAATAAATGAATTTACCTGGTCCCTAGCACTGTCCTTATTGAATGGTGATCGTGAATCATCTGAAGTATAAACAGAATACCAACCTTGATGAACCTTGGGATCAGATTTTTCACCAAAGATTTCAGGGGCGGAGACTTGAATAAAATCGAAATCACTCAACCATTCCATAGTCTGAACACTTCCTCTCCAAACAATCAGTATATCCCTTCTTCCTAATGCAATTTTCCCCTCATCAGTAGCCACAGCGACAAAGCCAATCCAATTAGACTCTTTACTCCATGCTTCCCTTGACAATGACTTTATGATGAGTGCTTCTGGAACTTGGATATATGAAGTCGCGTAAATATATTTAGTCACCTCATACTTGAATGGATTCGATATGTCAATCCCTGTTCGAGAAAAGAAATTCTTCTTGGAGTATCGACAACTTCCAGCATATTTTGACATCTTGTTGGTGTTGAAGGCGTCTCGAGTTGCTTGTGCCGTTTCTCCATAGTGAATGAGGTAACGACGAAGATCATTGTCTAGCGGATCTAATAATCCTTCCCAACTGCTATTTCCGCTAAGAATCCTCCATCTTTCTGTTATATTGCCAATATTTTTATTTGTATTTTGCATCAATTCTAAGGTCGGACAAACCATACAAAAGATGCAAAATGTCCATAACAATATGGACATGACCATCTTTTCTATTGGGTTTTTTTCTTGCTTTGTTAGATATGTGTTCCGCTTTTTTGTTGGGATTTATATATATATATATTCTCAGAGGTTTGGGCAAAATGTGTCGTGGTCAACCTTGTTGGTTCTAGACTACCTCATTAATTGGGTGGCCAATTATAAATATTACTTTCTCCCTTTCAAAAATGAATAACCTATTTTTTTATATATATTTAATGTCATAAGATTAAAAAATATTTATGTACAATTAACATAATTCTCATTTAAAATCATAAAATTTTAAAAAAAAAATCTTAAATTTCACGTCAATCAAACTAATTTATTATTTTTTAAATAAAGGAGTACCATATCTTTTAAATAGATCCAGCTCGTCTTCATTTTCTTTCTCTATGTTCTCAAGTTGTTACTTGGATTGAAGGCCCGTGGCATGTGAAAACAATTAATGGCTAAGATTTCATTTATTCGATCAAGATTCTAATCATGATTTAGAGAATTAATAATGTCATAATCATAGCAATATATTGTTATCTAGTGCAAGATAGTGTAAAAATATCATTTAACGGTTTTTTTATTTTTTGTCCGGTGTTTGGAGTCCTTAGAGTTCCGACTAAATTCGAATCGCGCTCTACAGGGGCTCATTCGAGAGTGATGCTCCTAACAAATTTGTTTTCTATACCAGGCTCGAACTCGAGATCTCTGATTAAGAGTGAAGCAGCCCACCACTGTATCACAATCCATGTTGATCAGTCATTTAAGGAGTTATTCATAAAGAATTTTTGAGTGATTATAGTGTAATTTGTCTTAAACGATTTGTTTTTTTCCTTCACACGATGATGTATTATAAAGTCAAACTTTCCTTCCAATTATTTCCATTGTTTTCTTTTAAGTAACCAAATTGCACACCATTCATCTTGACAAGTTTTGCTGTTGCTTTTGTTATCTCCATTCCATACTCTGGCTGTCATGCTGACATTGCCAAACAAATTTTAAACATAAATATCTCTCTTTTTTATTTCATGAGCTGAATTAATTTCTAGTCAACAGATAAAGTTGGCCTTCTTAATTCTTTTAGCCATTATTTTAGTTGGACGTTACTGGAACTAGAAAAATAATGCCTTATCGGCATTATTTTGAGCCCCTGTTTGGATGGTGATTCGTCATGGTTCGTGATATATAATGTTGTATGGTATGGTATATTACTGTATATTATAATGTTTGGATAGATTGTATGATTTGTTATTGCTTAGTTATTATTTTGTTATTTGATTTAATTAAATGGCATTGTATCGTAATTGATAGATTTACAAAATATCCTGAATTATCATATATATAAACATTAAATTTATCAATATTTAAATTTCTTTTAATAAATACCTAAAATCAAGTAGGAAAATATCTCCAATCAGTACAAACAAGAGAAGAAAGAAAAAAATCAGGAACATACAAAAAAATGAATCTAAAAAATATAGACTGAAACATGGGAGCGGAAGAAAAGCTTCGAGGTAGAAGAAAAGTTCCAAAAGTTGATGCAACAAATATATCACGGTAAAGTTAAATAAGGAATAAAGAATAAATTAGGATTATACAAATTGAATCAAGGGTATAATTGAAAAAAAAAAGTACATCATGAAATACCACCAAATTGATGATTCCAAAAGTAAGAATATGATTACAGAACCATAAAATCGAACTATATCAAAACAATCAAAACAAACATGGTTCTCTAAAATGTGATAGTAAAATACAGTATTTCTCGATTTAGGGCAATTAAACTAGTTAATGGAAATTGTACATGGAATGAAAGAAGAAAAGAGACAAGAAGGTGGTTGGATAAAATAAAAGCAACGATGAAATTCTAACAGAATGGGAAATCGTTGGCGTTTTCAGATGGCAAGTCAAGATGTTAATTTTCAAAGAATGATTCTTGCATTTTAAGAAAATAATGAAGGCATCGCCATTTCACATTGGGGAAGTCTTTTAGTCAATAATGCCTTGTCATTATCACGACATGATTCATTTTATGTGTCATCTATTTTTTTTGGTTCGTCTAAAAAAAAATATCTCAGAATGATTTTAGATCACAAATTTTAAAAGTTTTCCTTTTTTCTTAAAAAACGTGCCAAGTCAAAATCTGTCACATAAAATGATACGAACCATAAACGAATGTCCTATTAAGATAGGATAAGGGTATTCTTTTCTTCTTCAGTTATATACTTAAAAGAAATCATACAGATTACAAAGAAAAAGGGAGATTCTTCTCCAAGCAAGAATGATCTTTTCAGTTTTAATTTTGCAGCTAGTTCACTGTTGCAGATGGCTTTGACCATAGTGTATAAGGTATCCCAATTGTTTTTTCCACTCAAAATCTCGCATCTTTCACCTATGCTCTTATCTCTCTTTTCAATCCCCTTTTTCCTTTTCAAGTTGAATAAATATCGTCGTTTAACTATGAACTCGCTTCAAACAAAATTACTTTAATCTTTGACGTAAAGTTCTTTTTCTTATAAACTCACTCAACTTTTATTTTTAATTCAAAAGTCACTCAACTATCAATATTTTATTTTCCAAATCACTCAATCTATTAATTATTTTTTTCATTTCTAATTAATATTTTTAAAATTAAAAATATATCCATTTAAATCATTTAATAACCCGCCCCACTTGACTCGACCATGAATCCAATTAAACCATTATTTCCCTAAATCACTTTCTTCTTCGATTTTTCTCCACTTCTGTGTTTTTTTAATTTTTATATTTTATATTTTTACTATCTCAATTTAGAAGAGGTTGAGTAGAATAGAAGAGATTGAAATTGAGATCGTTAATAATTTTTTGCCCTTTGTTAATTTTAATAATTCTTCCAAGTTTTCAAATTAAAAAGTAGTAAACTTCCACCATACATTCTAGGAGCGTTCGAATTAAATGCTTGTTACTAAATGAACTGACCAAACTTTACTTTTATCAAAAGAGGTTGAAATTTAGAAAGTTTTGCGCCCAGAGCGCTCTCTATTTGCGCCCAGACCGTCACTCTACTTTGCGCCTAGAGCGCCACCCTATTTGCGCCCAGAGTGCCACTCTATTTGCGCCCAGAGTGTCATTCTATTTGCGCCCGGAGTGCCACCTTATTCGCTCCCAGAGCGCCACCCTATTTGCGCCTAGAGCGCCACGTCCAGAGCGCCATCCTATTTGCGCCCAGAGCGCCACCCTATTTGCGTCCAGAGCGCCACTCTACTTTGCGTCCAGAGCGCCACCCTATTTGCGACCAGAGCGCCACTCTACTTTGCGTCATAGCGCTATCCTATTTTGCGTCCAGAGCGCCGCGCCCAAAGCACCACCCTATCCGCGCCGAGAGCGCCGCCCTATTTGCGCCCATAATGCTATTATATTTGCACCCAGTGTGCTATTATATTCGCGCCTAGTGCGACGCACCCAGTGTGCCATTATATTCGCACCCAGTGTGCTATTATAATCGCGCCCAGTGAACCGCACCAAAGTGTCATTCTATTCACGCCGAAGCATCACGCCCGGAGCGCCAACTTATTTTTGGCTGCTCCCGAAAGGGTATTTATTTCCAACTACCAAGAGAATTGTTGCAACATTTATCTCCACTTGCCGATAAGGATCACCATATACTATCGCACGAGAATCAAGGAGAGAAATGAACATGGTTATCTCCAATTGCCGAGATAGCCACCGCATGATCATCAATGTTATGTTATTTTTCAAGTTGCTGAAAAGACCATATAGTGATTGCCTCATATTAATGCGATATCTATCTTGCCGAAGAGAAGAATGAATATCGAACACGATAAAAATCTCGTCTCTGATTCAAATTATGATTTTGCCAACATTTTGGCTTAGTTATGTTGAGAGCATCCGAAAGGATGAAAATCTCAAAGAAACCACAGGTCTAGACGTCATCAAATAGGATGCAGCACAACATGGAACTCTTCTTAGTAGCAAGCTGGGACACAGCCTGAAAGAGACGTCAAACCTTTCGGACACAAGCTGTTTCATATCGATTCATCATCGAACACGGTAAACCATGTCATCTATAGTCAATCTATGATTACACTAACGCTTTGTTTTAGTGATGTTGAGAAGCATCCAAAAGGATGAACTCTCAAATAAACCACAGGTGTGGATGTCATCAAGTAGGATGCAGCACAATGTGAAGCTTTTTCTTAGCAGCGAACTGGGACATAGTCCGAAAGAGGGCATCAAACCTTTCGGACACGAGCTGGAAGGGATTATCACCACCATTTAACCACACCCCTTTCAGAAGGCATGTGGGTATTTTCTGTGAGTCAGTTATTTCATTTTCAGTTTCTCCTTCGGATAACATTGACTCTCACCGAAGGCAATTTTCCAATCCGAGTGATGATATACCAAGAATTTTGGAAATTATGTCCCTGTAAGTTCTCAATTATGAATGTGAAGAGCTCCACATTTATGATTAAGAGGTTGCAAGCCTCCTTTTCACTGTTCAACTTGTTTGTCACTCCTCCTGAACCAGAGGTCATCTCCGAATAAGGAATTTCCTCTTCAACGATAAAGTCAAACTACAATCAGCCCGATTCCTAAGTTCAAGGATATGTAGGCGGGCTCAATTCTGAAAACTCGGCTGTATTCCAACATCCACTCTCTAAGTCTCATTCTCAAGCATCCTAATCTCTTCATAATTCGAAGTTGGGATAGCTTTTCGAATTCTTTCAAACTCGTGCGTAAAATCAAGCATTTTGAACTACAAGTGGCCTGAATTCTCACATAACCTGAGATATGTAGGAAACCCAGAGCTAGGGCCCGACCATAGTTTTTAACAGTCCGTGCGAAAAGTTTCGTGGTCAGCTAAAAATTGAGTTAGTCAAGTTTCTTTGTCCATGATCTCTTTCATCGATCATATCCAAAGAAAGGGGCAGCTGTTGACACCCAATTTTTACCCTCTACGGTGTCAAATTAATCATTGAGTTTTGTTTTATTTTTAACAATTTTTAAACAATTAAAACGTAAAAAAAAAAAGAACCCGCTTGTGGGGGCCACCTGCCCCCAATCCCTTTTATCCCCCATTTCCTCTTCTTCTTCATTTGATTTTTGCAGAAACCCTAGCCGCACCCCTTCTACTTCTACTTTCTCTTTCTACAACCCAACCAAACCCAATGTTCCCCGACAACCCCCGCGCCCCCCGCAATCCTTTGTCGCCCATGCGAACTCTTTTTTTCAAATTCAAACTCATCCATTTCAAACCAAAAACGAGGGATATATAATCCCTCTTTCTTCTTCGTTTGAAAAAAAAAGGGGCAATTTGAAGAAAATAACGGGGGCGAGAAGTCAACTGATTTCCATAGTCGTTTTTGATTCCTGAGAATATCAAAACTCCAATCTGGCAGTGATCGAAATCCC
>JAPFFP010104858.1:0-19294 GCA_026153255.1 Solanum medicagineum
AAGGAGTTATGACCGTTTTCGTAAGACCCTCCCGTGCAGTGAAGCCCTATGGGCACCTATATGGGCAGTGGTGTCTTGTATGGGTCGTATGAGGTTTCTTGAGTTGAAAAAGGCCATTTCGGCCTAAGTCATGAGGAATAACTAGTGGCACGGGCCGTGTGGCTTGGCATTGGCTGTGTGGCTGGTTGTAGGGTGAGTATAAGAAAGGAATAATGGGCGTTTAGGGGAGCTTTTTTTGCTAAGTGTTGTGCCACATTCCCTCACCACGACTTGTGGCATGGGACACGACCCGTGCCTCTTGTCATGGAGCCTGGGCAATATTTTACAGCACCAAGTATGGTGGCACGAGCCTTCACATAGGCCGTGAGGCTCCATATAACCCGTGGAGGCCTCCGTAGTTATGACGAGTTTGATGAAAATTCTGCACTGAGATAAATAATGTTCTGAGCAAAGACATTTTAAAGATGATGTAAATGGTGTTTTAAACTATAAAGATTAATGAAAGATGATGATGATGTTTAAATTAAAGTTCAATGAGACTAGATGATGATATTAATATGAGCGCATATTTTAGGAGTAGTATTGAGAATTGATTTTGGTAAGAGCATAACTAACTCAAACCCCATAATCTACATAGTCAGAGTAAGATGGAGGTCTAGCCCCTCTTGTCCCAAAAGAGGACTTTGATATTTGGATCCATTGATGTTGATATCCTCTACCCCCACAAGGTAATGGATAGAGGTGGCAACGACATCACTTCATTGTATCATCACTAGCTCATAAGTAATAGTTGTTAGTTAGAGAAACTCACTAATCAGGAAAAAAATACTATCTTTCATAATGTTGCATATTCATATTTTTTACTGATGAAAGCATTCTTATTTTCAACCTTGTATATCATATTGATGTTGAGTAGAGTTCTACCTTAAATCTTCTAAGTTGAGTTGATGATAAGGCTCCTTAGTAGACTTCTTGATGTAGGTCCTCACTTTCTCATCATTTTACATAACGTACATTCCACGTATTGACACCACTTTGCACTGTATCTTTTCATGATGCAGACACAAGTGTTAGATATCCTCAATAGGTGACCAATTGAAGATTTCGAGCATTCCCAGAGCTGTGGTGAGACCTCCTTACACTCAGGGACATGTCACGGGCACCACCTCATAGTATTAGAGGCTTCATGAACAGTCATATTATGTATAGAATTTATATCTAGAGACAATATTTTGATATAGAGTTATGATTAAACTTTTCATTAAGTTATTGTTTCTGAAAGATTATTTCTTCCTATGATGTTGATGCTGAGAGCCCTCATAATTATTCTCTATTTTCATTTAAGTCTTCCACTGATTGACGAATGAGTGATGAGATCAAGTGATTCTCTCGAAGATCAACAATGGTTTGCAAGTGTCAGTCGTGCCTAATGTGCCCTCTTGAGGCATGATAGACATGGTATTACAGCATAAAGTTCAAGAGTCCTAGGGTGGATATAAAGCCATGTTTAGTCGAGTCTTACTTATGAGTGTGTTGTGCATCACACTCATAATGAGGATGCTATGAGACATTGGGGAATTATTTCACTTCGTTGTGTTCTGAGTTTATCTGATTGAGTTTAACTCTACAAATATTCTTTTCTAATTCATAAATTTACGCATTGTAGATAATATCTCCTAAGCGCACCACCAGCCAGAGAAATTCTGCTAACATGTGATGCCACAGTTCAAGATGCCTTCATAATAAAGGAAGAGGACTAGAGGCCATCCTGCATGATCGATTGAAGCTCTTCATCTGATGCCTCCTCAGCCTACCTAATGTCACAATCCAGACCTAGAGTCTGGGTGTGACATGACAAATGAGAACCCGAGAGTCCCAAACAAGCCTCAAAGTAACAAAATTCACATTATTGGTTCGGAAGTATATTCAAAACTTAACGCATAGTTCTAAGGGATAGGAAATTAAGACTCACGCTATGGAGATATCATGAGGAAAGGGATTTGCATGAGTTTACATAACACGTAACACATAGAGACTAAGGGGCCGGTAAGTAGGACTCACACTATAGGGGCAATTTAGGACTTAGGATATTTCCATCATATCACATAATCAAACCACAAGTCTCATAACAAAATCACACAACGATAGCGAATAGGTAACCAAGCCATATCATAAACTTCAACCATAACACTTAACATAACGTAAAGGAGTTTACAAGGTGTCTAATAATGCCTCTAACATAAGATAGGTCGGGAGCCAACACATGTACCAGGCTCACCGTCAATTTACATAAAAGAGACAAAAGGCAACATAAGTAGAAGGATAGTAGATAGTCCTTGCAAGATAGGACTCACCACAACTAGAAAAGCTTGAGATCGAAGCTAAATGTCGTATGGTGGACAGATAGGCTCCTCGATCCCTACATAGTGATATCATGTAGGCAAAAATACGTGTTAGCATGTTTGAAAGTACTAAGTTTGCGAGATGCAGTGCATGTAACTTACCAAACCTTCACTTAAATGTTAGATGAAAAGGGCACATAATATAGGAAAGATCATATATCAAGAGAGTAGTATTCAATATGCCATGAAACCAATGATGCATGAAATGCAATGCTCATATATAGTGTGGATGTGACCATAACCAACATCTCAAACTCATGCGAGCTATTACATGAATTTACCCGATGTTGACCTCCCATCGAGTGAGAGAAGATTACTTTCCAAAGGTAATCTATACCACACCTTATGACCCGTTCATTTCGTATGTGGTGGCCACCTTCCTTACGACCCGATCATTTCGAAAGGATTTTCTTATCAAAACATATCATATCATATTATATCATAAATGAATATCCATCCCTTATGACCCGATCATTTTGGTGATGACTACCATTCCTATGCTGGCACATAGTTCAAGGAAAGGGAGAGAGCCCTTGGGGATAGCCCTAACACCCCCAATCCATCTATTCTAAGTCGTCATGCCACAAGAATTCATAAACATATATATATATACATCCTTTCGAAAGAGACATTAGACATTTCCAAAACCATTTCAATGCATTCTTAGGCTTAAAAGCCAAACATCATTCATCATAATTCATACTTTGACTCAAATGCCAAAATCATAATTCATAGTCATAATACCCATGCATAGGTATAGCCCATTCATATATACGAGATGGTGCGAGCACCCAAAATGCACAAAGAGCCATAATCATAGACATGTATGTGATCACATTCTTGTCATAACCCATATCTTATCAAAATCATATCATAGAACATAAGTAGGCTTAACTCACTTCATAATTTCCATAATCATCCAATGTCATCAATGTAAATGCGATGATTGATGTGAGGAAGGCATGGGTAATTAAGATTCAATCTAAAATCATCAATATAATATGAGATTCAAGTGAAAACACAACTAAATCCACATTTAAGATCATAATATAATCACTCATGCATAAACAAGCCTTAAAAAGGGACATGCATATTCTTAACTTCATATCTTCTATGTAAATCATAATTAAAGGGTTTAAAGTAACTTAAAATCATCACAAATGTGTAGCCCATACATCAGTTTAATTTAATAAATCCAAACAGTGAAAACCCATATTCAAAAGAGCTTAAATTCATGAAATTTGATTGAAAAGATTTGAGTCTCTTTAGTTGGAACCCACATACCTTCACAAAGATGAAGAAAACCAAGAGAAATTTGAAGAAGAGATGAGCTTTCTTGCTTCCCAAGTTGAAATCCCCACTAGAATTCATAAAGAGTGTCTTTGAGAGAATTTTCTAAGTGTAAGGATGAAATTTGAATGAGAAGAATAGGGTTTAGGTCTTTAGGAAGTCTTTAGATAGCATAGGAAGTCATAAAAGACCCTTAGAAGAATCCACAATTACAAAAAACCATTAATGAATCAAAATTCATATTCCATGCCAGAGGTCCGTGAGGAGGTCTCACGGTCCGTACAAGGTTTCACAGACCATGAAACCCACCCGTATAGAAACACATAGGTAATTTTCAGAAAACACTACATAGATGGGCTTTATGAAAACGGGCATAACTTCTTCTTCTGAACTCTAAATGAGGTGAAACCAAGTGCGTTCGAAAGCTAATTCAATGTGATTTAATTTGATAGGTGGTAAGACACCCATATCTTTTTGTGCTAAGAGACATGCCCCTTTAAAGTTTACCATTTTATTGGTACTTATGTAAAACTTAGCCAATGGAATTCCTTTAAACTTGGCTTGATATAGGAGACCCATGATAGCGTTAAACAACATAAATAAGCTTGAACTGAAAGCTTGAGAATGAATTTATCTTGAGCATGAAGATCCCTTAGAATTTTTTTGACGAAAGCATCTCCTATGTGGAAGGGTCACGCGGGCCATATGGTGTCATACGGTCCAAGACACTGCCTATGGCACCTCCCTTAGACAAAATAAAATCTCTCATGCCAAGATTGAAGCTATACTTAGAAAAATTTCCACCTCGGAGGCCATATAGTTGGCCATACGGCCTATGTGCCTTTACATGGTCCCTGTGAAGTGGCCGTGTCCCACTACTTAGCTCCAAATATTGGTGTTCCAAGCTTAAGGCCATCACACGGTCCGTGAAGTGCCACATGGCTCGTATGGGGTCAAAGTGTAATGTGCCTTAAATCGAATATCCATTCAAAGGCCACACACCCGAAAATTAAGGCCAAGTATCATACCATTGGAGGCCAAACAAGTCGTGTGGTTTCAAGTGTAGTCTCCCTTGAGGTGACACTTGGTCCAAATTTTGCAAAAAACAAAAATCTCGAGCTCCAATGAAGTTGTATAATGTCCGGGTCATTACACCTAACCTGCTCCACTTCTCTCCAACTTCAGAAAAGCTATCGCCATGTTGGCTCAGTTAATGGCCACTCAGAATGGAATCCATTGAACATCAAATCATAGAAATAGCTACCAAGAACTCTTTACTTCCACCAAGAGTTGAGATATTTTGACGTCGAACTTGCCAATTTTCATAAGTTCAAAGGTCGATGAAGATCCTTAAAGCTTCATTGATGTGATATGGAAGATTTTGAAGGCGATGCATGCTACTGGAGTTGAGGATTGGTTTCCTATCAATTTAAGGATGTTGAAAATATATTTTATGACTAGCGAAAGGAGAGTCACGGCAAGGATGTTGAGCCTGCGATTTAGGTTAAATTTGAGGTTGCCTTCCTCTTTCACGACCCAAGCCTAGTGCCTAGACGTGAGCACACGCAAGGGGAACTCGAAGGGACCCCAGGCAAGCCACATAAATCATCATTACACATCCTTGGTCGCGGAAGCAATAAATCAAGCATTCAAAGATTAAAGAATATGGGAAAACGAGGCTAAGGGAAAATCTTACACAATATCATGGTCAAATGACAAGAGTTAAACTAATATAATAGATACTTAACAGTTTTAACAAACACCTCTACTACATAGATAAGAGCAGGGGCCAAGACAAAGTAACTGGGGCTCACCCTCATAGTTAAATAAAATATAAAAAGAGTCTCAATACATGTTAAGAGAGCATAGACTAGGTCCTCGAAGTGGAGGACTCACCAGCTAGCTTGAATAACACCGAACTAGCCACATGAAGGAGGAGGATGATCAACTTGGTCTTCAGTTCCTAGATGGTGATATCATGTAGGCAAGAGTATGTGTTAGTACGTTTGAATTTCCTATGTAGGATGCAATGCAACAAAAGATAGGCATCATAATTGAAATGCATAACAATAGGCAATAGGCATAATATAACAATATGACATATATGATCAATGCTAAAGTAAAAAACATGCTTAAATAACTTATGCTCATATAGGATATCATATGTGTAGAATAGACCGAGCTAGATATCCAACCTTGGTTGGTTGATGATGGTCATACCCCATCATCCTAGGTGGTGGGGTACAAACCCCTCACATGGTTAATGATGGTCACACCCCATCATCCTAGGTGGCGAAGTACAAACCCCTCACATGGTTGATGAGTACAAATCCCCAACTCGGTTGATGATGGTCATACCCCAATCATCCTAAGTTGTGTGGTATAAACCCCTCACATGATTGATGATGGTCACACCCCATCATCCGGGGTGGCGAAGTACAAACCCCTCACATGGTTGATGAGTACAAACCCCCACCTCGATTGAGTATGGTCTAATGCAACACTTTATAGAGAATTCATCATGTTCATATGATCATTTCATCATCATATAGTCATTCATATCATATGTCAAGCTTTGGACCTTCATTTCCACAAGAAACCCTAGCTAGACATTTTATCAAATACTTGGGGGATGTGTAGTGGAGGTAAAAGACTATACAATTTAGAGATCAAATCATGCAAGAAAATCTTTAGTAAAACCATCAATCAACACCTTGCAACACCCCGAAGACATTCACATCAAAATCCCTCATCCAATCCTATATTATATCCAAGATTTAGAGCTCAAAACATGCTAAAACAACCATACTTTCATGAACTAAAATCACTGTGCAGTAAATTTCTCAATATACAAGATCCACATGTAAAATCAACTTTAAATCATGTAATATTAGTAAAAAGGAGGCTTAGGCACCATGGGTGAAAGGACCCAATGGTTCAGCACCACATACCTTAGCTTTGGGGAACCCTCGAAAGAGATTGAAGATGGAGACTTGAAGCTTGAGTGAAATCCTTAAAGAAATCCTTAAGATTGGTCTTGAGTTTTGGTACTTGAATTTAGGGAGAAATATGAGTCTAAGTGTTTGAGAGGATATTGAGGAATGTTAAGGATGATGTGAGGGTTAAATAAGGCTAAGTATATTTATTTTCAAGTGTGGGAACCCTTTGGCCCAAGACTTACAAGTCTTGGACCAAAAAAATTAAAACAAGCACCAAAAACAACAGGGGCACGTCGCGGAGGCGATGCGAAAACCCCCCACTGGAATCTGCATTTTCTGAACAAATGAGTTGTACGAAAATGGGCATAAATCTTTCATCCGAACTCGTGATAAGGTGAAACCAAGTGCGTTGGAAAGCTAATTCAAAGGGCTTTAATTTGGTAGGTCATGGGCTACCCAGTTCTTTGTGTGCTAAGATGCCCCTTCAAATTTAACCCTCTTAAATCGCGTCTTTTACGATTTTTGGATTTTGATACGGTTGCTCTAAAATTCGGTTAGACCCATTTCCCACACAATTTGACCCTCTGAAAAAGAATACTAAGTCAGATTTTTGAAATAACAAACGGATTTTTTGATATATGGACATCACGATTCTGTGTACTTCCAAGGCACATTTTCAGGCACTTTTTTTTGGGGTTGTTACAATATCTCCCCCTTGGGAACATTCGTCCCCGAATATGGAAGGGACGTACAAGACAACAGTGACCATAAACAAATCAGCCCTAATAAGAATGCAACATTACATTAAAAACACAATATTTAAAATCTCAACGTAAGTGTAAAATCATCATAAACTTGCCAACTTAAACATGAGTGCACATGAATGACATAGGAGCTGAAACATAGGACTTGAAATCATAGAAAGGACTTCGCATGTCATCATTAGCTTGAATAATGTGAAAGAGAGATAGATATCGCTTGTCCATGTCCGCACCAGTCCTCCGAGAAACACATACGCAAAAGATAACTCTTCTAAAGAGCCTTGACGAACACTACATTATTATCAATCAATCAATTTCTCCACTCATCCATCCAACACCTCCACTGAAACCTCCTTCTAATCCAACTTATCCTCCATCTTACCCACAACTTCAAAGAGTTCTATAGCACAAGGGTCACCAACATATCCCGTGAACCTAGAAACACGACAAACCGGATAAACCATACCCTACCATAGGAAATTCCAACACTTATGCACCTTACCAACCTCCCTCTATGCTCTATAAGGACTCACAATCCTCAACTCAATTGTGTCAATCTTAAATACACCTAACCTATTTGGTACCATAACTACCATCACCCCTTGGGAGACAACCTCCACTCTATCATTCTCTCACCCAAAACTTCCAACTCTAATAAGGCGGAAGTCAAGGCCTTACCTAATCTAGTCCTCTTAACTCAAGAAGATTTGGAACCATCAAGAACACTATACTAGCATTCTCAACTTCCTTCAACCTAACTCCCTAACTAGTCAACTGAGGGACTCTACTAGGCATCTCCTTACCACCATTATTAGCACACATTAGGCTACCTAGAGCACCAACCAAGACACTAGCCTTACCAAAAAAACCAATGCACACACATACAATAATCTCTAAAGAGTTCTAACAACCTTCTTGTTATCCTCAACTCGTACCTATCATAGTTAGCAACCAGTCCCCTCATTATCAAAGAATTGCAACACCACCCCCAAATAATTCGCAAACTCTAAACAAATCAATATCTCATCACTAGAGACCAGCACAAACATATCAAGGTAGGGATTTAAGACCCTATTCATGAAGCTCATAAACACAACTGATGCATAAGCCAACCAAACAACTCCCCCAATATTTAAAATGCTCACTCAGTTCGGAAAGGACACTTAGGGATATCCACCTAATCTTATTCTCACTTGGGGACAAAACCCAAACCAAAGATCAATCTTAGAGAAGTGATTAACCCATCGTAGTTGACTAAATAGATCGACCATCCTTATCCCTTATATTACAACCTTACGGGTTCTACACTTATTAGACACATGCTATGCAAATATCCCAAACTACCCCAAGACCCTCAACACAAGAAGCTAAGTCGTCATCCCACAAGCAAACTTATAATATGCATGTACATACTTTGAAAGAGGCAATAGTCATTTTCCAAATCATTTTAATGCACAAACAGGCTTAAAAGACAAACATCATTTATAATTCATACGTAGGTTCAAATGCCAAAATCATAATTTCATAGTCATAATACTCATGCATAGGAACAACCCATTTATATACAAAATGGGGCAAGCACCGAAAATGATTAAAGAGCCAAAATCAAAGACATATATGTGATCACAATATTGTCATAACCAAGCTTTTATCAAAATCATACAATAAAACGAAATTGGCCTTGCCCATAACATAAGTTTTTCAAAGTAATTTGTCTACATGAATGCATATGCTATGAACAATGAGGAAATGACATGGGTAATTAAGACTCCATTTATAAATCAACATTTATAATATGAAGAGCAAAAACATAATTAATTCCATATTTAAATCCATAGTGTAATCTCTCATGCATAAATAATTTCAAAAGGGGAACTTGCATACTTATAACTTCATAAACCCAAAGTAAATCCTCATATAATGATTTAAATAACATTACAATTATCAAATAAATACTACCCATGCATTAATAGAATTTTAGGAGTCATAATATTTAAATCACAAATTAAAATAAGTAAAATCCATGTAGGTTTTCTTGAAAATAATTTTGGGTCTCCTAATACCCAAGGAAGTCAAGGTCTAGGCTAACACCTAATCACCTTTTTCTTACTAAAGTCCACCTTAATACCATCACCGGGCACCACGCAACCTAGGAAGACAACCTCTTACCACCAAAATTCCCATCTCTCCTACTAGCACCCAATCTTCTTCCTTAAACTTGTAATACTACCCTCGAATGATACACATGCACTACCTCAATAGGGAACGAACCATATTATCTTCCCAAAACCACCATAAACCTATTAGGGTAAGGACTAGAGATCTTACTTATGAGACTTATAGGCATAACCAGTGTACTAGTAAAACCAAAGCACACTACCCCAAAATTCAAAATATAGGAAAGGACATTCAAAGCCTCATCAACCACCACCAACAATTCTATAGACAGAACAACTTAAGTTCAGCACCTCAATTTCTCACAAGATGGCAAATGCGACCCCTTAGAGACCAATTGTACCTTAGGGCATGAAATGGACCTACCTCCCTTGCTACCATTAACAACCTCCCACTCAAATATGGGCTCATTAGAGAATCAGGGCTACCTCTATGGGTTCTACCATCCATGAAGACACAACGTGCATGCAACCATTCCATCCCTATAATGACATCCAAATCTACCATGCCAACTCCAACAAACCACAAAGCAAGACCTAATATAATGCAAACCCAGATCAACACCTATAAACCTTCAAGCAATAATACACAAAACAAAAGAATGGACACCAGAGGCCCACACAACAACTTGGGTACACAAGAAACCCCACTACCAATCAAAAAGGATAGAGAAGAAATAGTGGCCTAGCAATACATGCACAACAAAGCTAAGCAAACTTCAACTTACTGGTAGCAGTGTTGGGCATCTCATCCCCTCCTTGAGTCACTTGATCAACACAACCTCCTAGATCTAAAGTCGGCCACCCTTACGCTTCCTTCGAACATACGGACAATCCTTTAGCTTGTGACCCACTTTATAACACCCATAACAAGCATTGGTCTTCCTCAAGCATGGGCCACCATGATACTTCCCACACCTTTGACAGTTAGGATTAGTCATCCCACCATCACCTCCTTTACTCTTATCTTAACTATGGGGGTAATCCTTCCTCTTATGCTCCACTTCCCTTCAACCAAAACAAGTGTTGGTAACCTTCAAACATGGGCCTCTATGAACCTTACCATATGTTAGACACATGGCATCAATTCTACCCTTGAGACTTTGGAACTTACCCATATTACGGGCCTCTTGGCCTCACTACCTCTCCTCTCACCAATAGAAGTCTCGGGAGCACCCACCTGATGGTTGAGATGAGTTGCCAATGTTGTCACTGCTTTGGCCATTACCCATAGAGCATTTCGAACCTCTGCATTTGATATATTATCGTCTTTAGTAGTATGAGACATATCCTGAAATGTAACTGTTAGGGGTTAGTAATAATCCCTAGGTGATCTAACTTTATCGCACTACATGGATCATGAAGAAGTGAAACATTTCCTAGAACGCCTCATAGCCTCCTACTCATAGTTATGGTGCACAACACAACCATGAATAAGACTCTAATCGACGCAATGTGTTGGACACCGAGGATCTAACAACCTAGTGCTCTGATACCATGTTTTTCACGACCCAAGCCTAGGGCTTAGACATGACAGGGCACAAGGAGAACCCAAAGGGACCCCAAGCAAGCCTCATAAGGCATCATTACATATCCTTGGTCGCGGAAGTAATAAATCAAGCATTCAAAGATTAAAGAATAGGGAAAACAGGGCTAAGGGAAAAGCTTGCACAATATCATGGTCAAAAGACAAGAGTTAAACTTATATCATAGATACTTAACATGTCCAACAAACACATCTACTACGTAGATAAGAGAAGAGGCCAAGACAAAGTAACCAAGATCACTCTCACAGTCAAATAGAACATAAAAAAAGAGTCTCAATACATATTAACAGAGCATAGATTAGGTCCCCGAAGTGGAGGGCTCACCAAGTAGCTTGAATAGCACCGAATTAGCCACGTGCAAGAGGAGAATGATCAATTTGGTCTCCAATTCCTACATGGTGATATCATGTAGGAAAGAGTATGCGTTAGTAGGTTTAAATGTACTAAGTATGTAGGATGAAATGCAACAAGAGATAAGCATCATAATCAAAATGCATAACAATAGGCAATAGGCATAATATAACAATATGACATGTATGATCAATATTAAAGTAAAACATGCTTAAATAACTCATGCTCATGTAGGAGATCATATGTGTAGAATAGACCAAGCTAGATTCTCAACCTTGGTTGGTTGATGATGGTCACACCCCATCATCCTAGGTGGTGTGGTACAAACCCCTCACATGGTTGATGATGGTCATAGCCCATCATCCTAGGTGGCGAAGTACAAACCCCTCACATGGTTGATGAGTACAAACTCCCAACTCGGTTGATGATGGTCACACCCCAATCTTCCTAAGTGGTGTGATACAAACCCCTCACATAGTTGATGATGGTCACACCCTATCATCCTAGGTGGCGAAGTACAAACCCCTCACATGGTTGATGAGTACAAACCCCCACCTCGGTTGAGTATGGTATAATGCAACACTTCATATAGAATGCATCATATTCATAAGCTCATTTCTCATCATATAGTCATTTATATCATATCTCAAGCTTTGGACCTTCAATTCCACAAGAAACCATAGCCGTACATTTTATCAAACACTTGTGGGGTGTATAATTAAGGTAAAAGACCATGCAATTTAGACATGAAATCATGTAGGAAAATCTATAGTAAAACCATCAATCAACACCTTGCAACTCCCGAAGACATTCACATCAAAATCCCTCATGAAGTCCCACATTAGATCTAAGATTTAGAGCTCAAAACATGCGAAAACAACCATACTTTGATAAACTAAAATCATTATGCAGTAAATTTCTCAATATACAAGACCCACATGTAAAATCAAATCTAAATCATGCAATATTAGTAAAAGGGAGACCTAGGCACCACGGGTGAAAGGACCCAATGGTTTAACACCACATACCTTAGCTTTAGAGAACCCTTGAAAGAGACTGAAGATGCAGACTTGAAGCTTGAATGTAATCCTTGAAGAAGTCCTTAAGATTGGTTTTGAGTTTTGGGATTTGAATTTAGGGTGAAATATGAGTCTAAATGTTTGAGAGGATATTGGGGAATGTTAAGCATGATATGTGGGTGAAATAAGGCTAAGTATATGTACTTTCAAGTATGGGAACCCTTAGGCCCAAGACTTATAAGTCTTGGACTTAAACAATTAAAAAAGGAACCAAAAACAATAGGGATATGTCGCATAGGTGACGCGAAAACCCCATTGGAATCTGCATTTTCTGCACAAATGAGTTCTACAAAAATGTGCATAAATTCTTCATCCGAACTCGGAATGAGGTGAAACCAAGTGCATTGGAAAGAAAATTCAAACGGCTTTAATTTGTAGGTTGTGGGCCACCTGGTTATTTGTGTGCTAAGAGATATTACCCTTCAAAATTGACCCTCCTAAATCATGGTTTTTGTGATTTTTGGATTTTGATATAGTTGCTCTAAAATTCAAGTTAGACCCATTCTCACTCAATTTGACCCCTGAACAAGAATATGAAGTCGGATTATTGAAACAACGAACATATTTTTAGATATATCAAAATCACAATTTTGGGTACTTTCGAGGCACATTTTCTGGCACTTTATTTAAGGTGTCGTTACTTCCTCGACCACTTCTTTTCCCAAAAGATAAGAGATCCTATGAGAGTCTGCAAGATGTCCAACAATGCCTCTTGATATAAGATGGGATAGGGGCAAGGACAAGTCCCGTGCTTACCCTCAAAATAAATAGCAAAATGGGAACATCATAAGGTAGGTAAATGGTGGCTTGTCCCTGGAAGATAGGACTCACCGTAACACTTCCACAAATCCGGTCTAACCGCCAAACGGTGGATGAAATAGTCTCTGGTCCCTGCATGGTTTGATCATGTAGGCGAAAATATGTGTTAGTACGTTTGAATGTAGTATGCGGGCAAACAATGCATATGATTTATCAAACCTGCATTCAATGTTAGATGACAAGTGCACATAATATAGAAAAAAGAATATATCCAAAGAAGAGTAGTATAACAATATTCCATGAGATTCATGATGCACAAAATGCAATAATGCTCATATATAGTGGGGATGTACCTCAACCTACAAGAGTAAGATCAAGCGAGCCATTATATGGAATCCCGATAAAATTCCCTCATCGGTAAAGTGGTGGTCTACTTGCCAAAGGTAAATCATACTTCACCTTAGGGGCATCCCTATTTCGTATGAGGCAAACTTCCTTACAGGGATCCCTATTTCGGATAGGATTTTCAGATATAACATATCATATTATTTTCTCCTTACGGGCATCCCCATTTCAGAGTCAATGTTCCTTATTCCCATTTCGGATAGAATTTTCACATAACCTATGCCATTCACATAGTTCAAGAAAAAAGAGTGAGAGCCCTCAATATCGGTGCTAAATCATCATCCCATAAGAATACATATACATATACGTAGTTTCAAAAAATGCAATAGTTATTTCAAATCCATTCAAAGCACATTTGGGCTCAAAAGCCAAACACAATTCATAATAATTTATACTTGGGTTCAAATGCCGAGTCATAGTTCAAAATTCATAATACTCATCCATAGGAATAACTTATTCATATATACACAATGGTGCAAGCACCCAAAATGCTCAAAGAGACATAATCAATAGACATATATGTGAGCACATTCTTTTTATTACCAATATCTTATCCAAAATCATATATATAAACATAATAAGGATTAACCTACTTCATAACTTTCATAAAATTCATTGCTCATGAATGCATATGCTATGAATATGATAAGAATGGTATGTGTAATGTAGATTCAAACTTAAATCAACAATACATTATGAAATTCAAGTGAAATCATGATATAAATTACTAATGCACAGTCAAGCTTAAAGGGGCATGCATATTCATAACTTCATAAATGCAATGTAGTCCATCATATTATAGATTAAATCAACTTAAAAAATCAGTAAATAAACATGACCCATACATTATTTGAATTTAAAGAATCACAATATTTAAAACCCCAACTCAAAGTAAGCTAACAATTCATGAAAATTATTGAAAGGAGCTTTTGGGTCTCCTTGATTGGAAGGAACCAAGGAACAAAACCCACATACCTAGCTAATGAAGAAGTTCCAAGAAAAAATTTGAAGGAAAAGGAGCCTTTCCTTGAATCCCTAGCTTAATTCCCACTAGTGTTCTTGAGAGAGTGTTGAGAGGATTTTCAAATGTGAGGAATGAATTTTGAGCATTAGGAATAAGGTTTAAGTCATTTGGATGTCTTAAGATGGCACGGGAAGTCATAATAGACCCTTAGGAGAAACCACAATTATAAAAAGACCATTAATGAAGAAAAAATTACATTCCTTGCCAGGAATCCGTGAGGAGCTCTCGCGGTCCGTACAAGGTCTCACGAAAAACACTGAACAGATGGGCTTCACGGAAATAGGTATAACTTCTTAATTCGAACTCCAAATGAGGTGAAACCAGATGCTTTGGAAAGACAATTCAAAGAGCTTCAATTTGATAGGTCATGATCAACCCAATTGTTTTTGAGCTAAGAGATATGACAATTTAAAGTTCACCCTCCTATCTATTCTGGTAAAAAGTTTAGCCAACAGAAGTCCTTTGAACTTGGGTTGATGTAGGAGACCAATATAGCCTTAAACAACATAATTAAGCTTCAATTGAAGGCTTGAAAGTGAACTTAGCTTGAGCTTGAAGATTCCATACTTAGAAAAAATTGACGCCAACACCCATAGGGTTGACTTCACGGGTCATACCAAGGCAACCAGCCCCTGTTCTCCTCCATCCCACTTCACTTAGAAAATTCTTCATGACGAAGTTTTGAAATACTGATCCAACACTTGGAAAAATTGCACTCCTAATGCCACATGGAAGGGCCTCACACGCCGTGAGGCACCATACGGTCCGTGAAAGGGGGCCGTACCAAATGCCTTAGTCCCAAACAATAGGATTTTAAGACCAAGGCCACCACATGGCCCACAATATGGGCCATGAGGGGTCCATGTGTGGTATGGCTTAGTTAAAATTCCATGATTAAGAGCTAAATACTCTTCTAAAGGCCAAGGGTCACTCCAAGGATGCCCTACGCGGGCCATGTGACCTCACACGGACCGTGAGGGCTCCCATGGAACGTCACTTTGGTCCAACCCTTTTCCGGAATCAAATTTCCATATTCCATTAAGTTCATACAAAGTCTGGGTCCTTACATCATCTCCCCCTTGGGAACATTCGTCCTTGAATGTGGTAGAACAAGGTTTGAACTTAGAACGTGAAAATTCCAAACACGAGGTATATTGCATAATTCATCATTTGAGAATCATCAAGTCATGAAAACTCATATCAAAATATATTCAAATCATTTAAAACATCATAAGATAAATCAATTTTTTGCACATGTATGCATGTTATGTCATGAGACTCAAGAGTGAAAGAATTAGGACCATTAAGAATAGGAAGAACCTTAGACCATAGGCTTGAGTAGAATAGAAAGGATAGAGGTATCGTCACATCATACTAGATTCCACTCTGCACATAGCACTTTCCACATGTTGATTTCTCCAAAGTACCTTAACTGAAGCCACATCCTTATTGCGAAGCCTCTTTACTTGTCTTATTCAAAATCTCAGTCAGAACTTCCTCATAAGATAAGGTGTCCTAAACCTCAACAACTTCCAAAGGCGCAATAGCAGTTGTATAACCAACCAACTTCCTCAACTTTGAGACATAGAAAACTAAATGAATAGAACTCAAACCTGGGTGTGAATCTAATCTATAGGCCATATTCCCAAACTACTCAATAATCTTATAAGGACCTATATACCAAGAACTTCACTTGCCCTCATTTTCGAAACGCATCACACACTTCATAGGTGAGACCTTCAGATACACCCAATCACTAGTACAAGACTCATCATCCCTCTTTCCAACATCCAAATAAAACTTTTGATGACTTTGAACCATCTTCAACTTTTCCCTAACCAAGTCCACTCTTTCCATAGCCTCCAACACTAAATCCAGGCCTATAGAGGTCATCTCATCTAACTCAAACCATCCCACCAAAGACCTACACCTTCTACTACACAAAGCCCCAAATGGTGCCATACCAATGCTAGTAGGAAAGCTATTGTTGTAAGCAAACTCAATAAGTGGTAGATGATCCCCCAATTAACTTTGAATTCCAACGCACAAGACCTTGACATGTCTTCCAAAATTTGGATTATCCTCTCGGCTTGCCCAGTGAATTGAGGATGGCAAGAGGTAAGTATTCAACTTCGCCTTAGGGCCAAGCCCCCTATTGAGATGATTTCCAAAAGCGAGAAGTAAGTTGGACACCATAATCCAATATAATAAAAGTAGGCACACCACCCAGTCTAACCAACCCCCAAATATATAAAACTTTGCATTGTCTTTCTTCGTACCATACCACCAATACACGTCCCTCAAGTACTGATACATTTTGATAGATCTCGGGTGAACAAAATAATGAGAGTTATGTCTTTACTCATGATCATCTCCGTAAGATAATCAACGTCCAGAACACACAATCGATCGTGGTACTGATTACACCATCTTCCCCTTGGGAGAAAACCTCTATCTTATTTCCGACAAACAACCTCTTCAACACAACCAATAATGGGTATAAGTATTTCTTTGCCTTCACCTCAACAACCACAGAAGATTCGGACCCATTCTGAACATAAACACCACCATCATTAGAGTTGGTCAACCTAACACCCAATCTAGCCAAACAGTGAACATATTTTTCCAACTCTTCCTACACTTTACCCATATGAGCCGCACTTCCCTTAGATAGTCCACTAAGAGCATTGGCTACCATATTTGCCTTGTCGGTATGATATCATACACTCATGTCATATCCTTTAGAAGATCCAGCCTTCTTCTTTGCCTCAAGTTAGGTCCCTCTGAATCAACCATATTACATATTCTTGTGAGAGGATAAAATGTCCATATATACCCCATACGAACGGTGTTTCAAAATTTTCAAAGTAAATACCACCGTTGCTAACTCAGGATCATGAGTCGGGTAGTTTCACTCATGCACTTTCAATTGTCTTGAGACATATGTTATCGCCTTATTATGTTGCATAAGTACACAACCCAACCTAATACGAGGAGCATCACAACACACCACCAACCTATCTAAGCCATCAACTAAAGTCGCAACAGGAGTCGATGTAAGCCGATCTTTCAATGTCTGAAAATTCTTCTCTCACTCATCCAATCACATGACCTTTGCCTTCTTTTGAGTCAATTAGGTCAATGGAGATGCAATAGATGAGAAACCTTTATCAAACCTTCCATCATAACCAACCCAACAAGAAAATTTCGAATACCCAAAGAAGCAAACTCGTCAAACAATGCACATTCTTCACCAACTCCCTTTTTACCTCATCTGTAAAATCAGCTACAACATCTCCCTTCCCTAGATTACACCGCAAGTCCAAAGTAACTCTCCATATTTGGTAGGAAGGAATGAACATAGAAAACCTTAAGACATATTCAATGGCACGATATGGATCTGTCACGCCCAAAGTCGCATTAAGGCGGACTGGCACCCGTTGCCAATAAGGACCGGGAGAACCAACCTATATCTATGCGCTTTCTATACATATTATGAGGGATTTCAACATTCAACATGCCTTTAAGAAAGTAGACAGTAATAACAAGACAAAAAGAAATGCATATGGCTAGGCCATTGGGGCCATGGTGTCGAAAGTATAAGACATGACCACACTTTAGTTTACATAGTCTACAAAGCCTCGAGATAAGGAAAAGTATTTGATAAGGGTCGGGACAGGCCCCACTTTGACTAACTATACAATACAAAAATATAAGCTCTAGACACATAAATGAGATGACCCCGGAGTATCATGCGCGGCATTGCGCCCGCAAGGCGCCTGAGGCTTCCCATACCACCCCAGACTCGCTCCAAGTCGACCCTATCGCGCTGCGTACCGACTGGTTTCGCCCTGCCATGGGCTCATCAGGGAAGCGGCAATAGCTCTCGACCAGTTGTGCCCCTCGTATGCTTCGGCTCCCTTCATAGTCATGTCCAAGACAAGCGACAAGCTCCCCAAACTTAATCGGGTCGGCATGCCTAACTCGGCCAAGCCAATTCGCAACTAGGGCAGAACGCCTTATTGCTAGAGTCACCTTCCTTCCCCAAGGCAGTTTGATGCCAACGGCACATACACTTGGGACCAAATTTATAGGGTCCCCCATGGTCAGAAAATAAGGTCGTGACAAGCTCCCCCACCTATGATGCGACGTCCTCGGCATATTACTGGCGTGCAACTCCTTTCTTAGTCACACTCGGTCTCACGCACATCACCTCGTGCTGCCACCTCATGGTCTTACTTGGAACCTGTACCTTTTTCTGTTCCCGAAGAGTCCTCAATGCCTTACTTTCGTTGGAACATCCTTCTTGTTGGGATCATTGACCCGAGATTCTTGGTGTGTAGCGCGCGCCATGCGGGGTTAGAGACATCCCATACTGCTCCGAACTTACCCGAATTACAGGTTTTGCACTCTCCAAGTTCTTATCTGGGCTTCTGACTTCCCTCATTACCATATTAGAACTTAAACACCAATTCATGCTGGCTGTCCCACATCTTTATGCTGCCTACTGGGACTTCTTGCCACTGGGTCTTACGCTATCCCGTGTCAGCAATTACGCACTCA